>VZUI01088602.1:0-65100 GCA_013401135.1 Cettia cetti | reverse complement strand
GGAAAGGAAAGGAAAGGAAAGGAAAGGAAAGGAAAGGAAAGGAAAGGAAAGGAAAGGAAAGGAAAGGAAAGGAAAGGAATCATTAGCCTGGGATCTATCCCATATGGACATAGCCCATGGCAAGGGAATGTCCACATTGCTTAGTGAGGGAGATCTCTCTAAATGCAGTGCACAGGGCACATATGCATCCTGCTGCAGCCTCTGCTGAGGAGCAGACACGAGGCTCAAATCTCCAAGGAGGGTGTGGAAATACCTTCACACTCAGGCTCCCACACAGGAGGACAACAAACAGTCACAGAATTGGTGCCACATTCAGGCAAGTTGGTTTAACACATCAAATCACAAGGTCAGCAAATCAACAAAGACACCATAAACTGCAGCAGAACCTCCTTGTGGAGGCTCTCACTCTGTTTTCCAAAAGGTATTGTGCACGCGTTTGTCTTGATGATGCTAAAAATATAACACTGTGGGGTTGTGGTAACTTGATTGATTGCTTCCATGACATATTTGTTTTAGCATTCAGAAAATCCTTAATAAAGCGTCTGCACACAAGCTGGTTTAATAATAAGGTTATTGAAAACATTTTCCAGCAGTTATTTCTAAATATTGATTTCTAGCTAAGTTACGGAAACACAGAAAAATCTGAATATTAAGCAAAGGTTGGCAGAGTAGAGCAATGTCTTTTTAAAGCAGACATGATTCTGCTATTAATCATCTAATTTAAAATATGGTGTATTTTTAGAAAGGGGTTTTTTATTGGTTAAGGGTTAATTGGGAACTATAATTCACTTTTCAATGCCAAGATCCCACTTTTGGCTCAGGAATCACAGACCCATAGGATGATTTGGGGCTGTTGGCCTGACCTGGGCATTGCTCTGATGTTTTCAACTGTGTGTCTAAATCCAGCTAAAAAATTCTTACGTTTCCTATTTTTTTTCCCCGTGTTTTATTATAAAGTAGTGCTTAGGGTTACAGAGGCCTCATCCTCCCCCCAGGCTGTTGCAAAATGTCCCTTAATTCTTCTCCTCTGAGGGTTTTCTCCTGGGGTGTGATTGTGTCAGGACTTGCTGTGCCTGCTCCAAAGTCAGATCTCAGGACAAATTGCACCTGCACTGATTGACTCCAGTTGTGTCTTCCTGCACCGGATTCCAGACATCCTTCAGAGCAATCTGAACTCCCCACTCCTCCTAACTCAGTGGAAGTCTGATGGTTTCACATATGTAGCCTTAAAATAGGCCTTGGTGTAGCTTTGGGCACAACAGTGGGATCTGTAAAACTTGGAGGTGTTTGTGGCTGCAAGTTTGTTGAAGGTTGCCCAACTTCTCCAAGGACTTTTAAACATCCAGCTGTAAATCTCTCCCCCTGAGTCTTATCACCAGCTCCCATCTTACATGCTCTTTTCTCAACTTCATCTTTTCCTTCTGCTTTCCAGAGCTGAAAACACTTTTTTTTTTAAAATAGATGTGCAAAGCTAAAACAATTCTTGAATATACAACTTAAATAGCAGCAATACCATGTAATCCTTCAGCAATACTCAAAAGCAGGTTTTTTTCAGGTAATTTTAACATCTGCCCTGATTATTCAGTTTTATGTGCTCCTGACACTTAGCATATACTCACATGCAGAGTGGGAACCTTTATTTTTATATTGCCCCAGTAATTGCAGAGTTAACCAAAGCTGGTTCCTCCCCTTTCCGTGCAGACACACATACATCTGCACGCTTTCCTAAAGGGGTTTTTCCTTTGATCCCTTCCCCCATCCACAGAAAATTCCCCTCTGAGCCAAGACCCGGAATAACATTTTCCCCAAAGTTACAACATTTGTGAAGCAAACAAACAAACAAATTCTCCACAGTCAGAGTGGTGGCAACTCCAGTGACTGCTCACAGCTCTTAACTGCACGTACCTACGTATTTGACATCATTATAGATGCAAACTGCAGCGAGCTTTGTGCTCTCCCTACACAGAACTGGGGGAGTTTATAACTGTAGGGAGGATCATATTTTCATGAGCCACATTAATTTGCAGATTGTGACTAGGCAAGGTTCACTCACTCAGAGTAAATCCCCCAAAAGCAGTACCTGGGAGAAGGCACTTTCACGCGTATTTTCTTTAATTAGTCAGAAGAGGGATGTGTTGCAGTGCTCTCCCACAAGTGCTGCACAGCTTTATTACGTAGTTCAGGCTTGTGCTGCACCCACTGTTAGTGAGGAGAGTTGCTATTATGGTGCTTTAAAAGATTAACTTTAGAATGCTAATTTCTTCTCATCCCTGGAAGTGTCCAAGGCCAGGTTGGACGGGGCTTGGAGCAAGCTGGGACAGTGGAAGGTGTCCCTGCCCATGGCAGAGGGTGGAACCAGATGAGATTTAAGGTCCCTCCTAACCCAAATCATTCTGTGATTCTCTGATAAGACCCTGCAAAGGCAGCCATAGCTAAAGGTAAAATCAAATAGAAGATTGGAGGGAAGAAATCTCTCCCTGAAAATTTCACACCCTGGGAAACTGAATACCAGGGTTGTCCTGGGGATGTTGATGAGCTGTGTGTGATCAGGCCCCGACTCTCAGGGCAGCATTCACCAAGTTTTGGTCTACAAATTGGATGGAATGGGCAGCCTCTTCATCGGGGAAACAGAAACTAATCCAGTCCCAGTGTGAGACACTTTGATCTCAGGCAACCTGCCAGGCCTGTTGTTGTCCATTAACTCATCTACGTGAGGAGGTAAATGCAGCCCTGAAGTAGCAAATGCTCTTTTAAGAGGTTGCTGAGAAATCTCCTGTCCACATTTGTCTGCTTTCATCTTGCCCACCCATGTGCTGATTCGGGAGCGAGCAGAGCCCGGGTTGCTGGATGTGCCCAGTTCCTCAGGAAGCTGCTTGGACCAGTTTGGCACAAACCTGCAGCCCGAGCTTTGGACAGTGGGGAAAGTGGTGCATCAAAGCAAGCAGCAGTGAAATCATGTTTGGGTTCTCATCGGAATGTCACAGAGTACCCTGTCATTTTGTTTTAGCAACTTGTCCTTCCAAATGCGCAGTTCGCCTTATGGCATGCCAGCAGTAAAAATGTCACTTACAATAATTACTTTTTGGTGAAAATGCTTGCTGACTTCCTACCTTCAAGCTGTTTTTTACACAGTGGGGAGATAATAAGAAATGACTTTATCCTGACTGCTCAAATGAACACTAAATGGAATTTAGGTTATTATTGCTGCAGATAGAGGACTGTGTATTGAAATTTAAATAGTGGATCAGATAAACTAGAGAGATTTGTCTCTGAAAATTATAGTGGATCCGTTTTTTCAATCCACTTTGCTCTGAAACTTAAGGCAGCTGTTGTCTGCCTGCTGTCTTTAGAACATAATATTTTTCATAATCCTTTTAGAGACCCCTGAATTCCTTCTGTGTTTTGCGTGGTCGTCCTCAACTTCGCCATGTTCTGTACCTCATTCCCCGTGAGTCCTTGTGCAGTTTATTAGCTAAGCCAGTGTTGGCAGCAGGGGTTGGACAGGTTACTCTCCCAGCAGCTCCAGGAGCACCAGGTGTTTCTAAGGTGTGCTGGGAGGAGAGACTGAGAGCAGGCTTGTGCTTTATGCACTCAGATTCAGATGCTTTTGTCCAAATCTCTGAACTTTGGATTTACAAGTGGATGCAAAGTCAGTTTGCTGTCAGAGGTGAGGCAGGGTCTGAGCAAAAGCAGCAAACCTGCAGCTCTCAAAATGCACAGGAGGAGCTGCAGTGGAGGAGTCTGTGCTGGCAGACGTGATGCCTCTGGGACTGGTGAAACCTTCTCTGTGTCTCAACACTGCTCTGTCATCTGAGTGCCTCCTTGGAGGGGATACATCCAGCCCTGGTGTCAGGTCCTGTAGATGTCTCAGATCTTCTGGGAGCTTGCAGTAGGTGGCACCTGCAGGTCTTTGCATCCAAGATGTCCTGAGCTTCAGAAGGAGCCTCCAGCCGGAGGATCCAGCTGTGGATCTGAGCTGTGCTTCAGCACGGAGGGGCCTGTTGGATGCACCCTGTGGACTTGGGAAGAGTTCCTGGACATCAGAGAAATGATCCCTCTAGAGCAGAGCCCTGCAGTTCCAAATGTCCCTGAGTTCCTGCAGAGCTGGTGATGCTTGGGAGAGCTGTGGGAGAGGAGCCCTGCACAGCCTGGGGTTCCTTACACACTGCAGGGACTCTGCCATGTGGCAGAACACCAGCAGACCCTGCAGAGGGAGGGGGCAGGCTGAGACTGTGCTGGGGGAAGTGTCTTCTGGCTTTCAGTGGGATAGGCAAGCAACTGGGCTCCCAGATCCAGGACTGGAGTCCTGACCCCAGCATGGGGTGGGAAGTCTTGGAGAATAAGAAAACCTGGAGTTCAGGAAAACCACCTGTGATCAATGAACTGAGACCAGAACTCCTGATTTCAGACTCCTTCACATTTTCCAAAACACTGCCATGGGGATGGATGGGACCAGAGCAGCATCTGGATTAATCCATTGTGCCAAGGAATGCAAGACCACAAAGGATTGTCTGTTTGTGTAATTAAGGCAGGGTTAGTTTGTGATGGTTCTCAACCAGGCTTGTAAAATACTCAGACCCCAGACCTATTTGCTGAATTGTTTGCAAAGTTAGTTTAGTTTCTTACCAGATAGCAACTGAAGGGTGGGAAGGAAAGGGCAGGCTGTGATGATGGTTTGGGGATTTTTTGCAGTTAGATGATCATTCAAGCAGCAATTTTATATTGAGAAAATGACATTTTAAAAGACAGGAGATATTTGTGTAATGTTGACTTTGTTCCCACTCATTTATACGTCTTCATTTTAGACTGTGCATCCCTCTCTAGTATTGTAGGCAAAAACAGAAGGGAAGAATTTCCTGACTTAAGAATGAACCCCATGTGCTCTTCCAGGGGTGACGTGTCCCCAAGCAGGGATATCTGTGCTGGCAAACTGAATCAGGTGTATTTGTCTTTCTGGAGACACCTCCATTTGCCTCCAAAGCCTGGAAGCTCCCCTTCAGTGCAGGAGCATCACTCTCTGAGCTGTGTTATCAGCTGTGAAATTGCCAGTGTTGCTGTTTGGTTCTCTTCTTGTTTTGGCCATGAATGGGGCCCAATTCCACTTGCCAAACATTCCACCTTGCTGGCCCATTTCTCCAGACATCACTTCTAGTACTTGATTTGTATTTTTGATTATTATTTTCCATGCTGCATATTTAAATGTGCTCCTTAACATCGCTTAGGAGAGCTTAACTTCCCTATATCCCTATATCTTGAATTAATAACATAAAAAGTGCTGGTAGAACCTTTGCTCTGTCATGACTCAGTTTTACTTAAATCTCCAAAAGTTTGGATGATTTAAGTGCATTTAAGCTGTTTAATGGCATTTGTAAACACCAACCTGTAATTGTGCAGAAGTTACATGGTTCTTTTTATCATTTAAAACTGTCATGTTAAGCTGTGGCTTCATCACATGTGAAGCCTAATGGTCACCATCATTCCATAAAGTCATTTTTGGGGACACCCTGTTTCCTTCAGCCTCTGTAAAGCTCAGAGCACTACTGATGTCTTTGGCTGCCTGAAACTTAAAAATTTCCCAAGTTCTGCAATGACCTTGTCACTGGTGATGTTCTTGATCTCTCCAGCTCTTCCAGCACCTCATTTTTGAAACTTTGGAGCTTTTACTTCACATCTTTAATTGGATGCAGGCTGTTGGAAAGCAAACCCCTTTGGTATAGCAAAGTTTACCTGGAATTTATTGAAGTAATTTCATCAATAAATGGTGGTCATGGAGTTAGCAGGTTGTTCTGTAATGCAGTTTTATTTTTATATTGACAAAATGGTCCTTTCCTCCTTAAACACAAATGTGAAAACATCCAGTGAATATTACTTCTAAGAAACTGGATTGCTCTTAAGTTAGTGTTATTTTTCAGAGCAGTCTGGGGTTAAAAAAGCAGAGCAGGTTTTAAAGAAATAAGCTTTCAATGTATTGTTTTCATTGGAAATGTTCAATTGCTGCTTTGGAAATCTTAATGTATATTTTTCAGATATCCTGAATTTGTGTCTTTGTCTTGTGAGGAACTTGAGAGAAGTGAATACAGACAAATTATTTCATAAAACATGTGAAATGGCTGTGGATTGACAGTTAAATCTGGAATACTGAATACAGTCAATTTTCCCCTTTGTTCTGCCAGCAGTCACTTGTACTCTAAATGTCTATTTAATTTTTTAAGTAGATTAACGGGAAATGTTTGCATTATTTGATTATTGAATTTACTTTCCCAAATAATGGATCTTTTTCTCAAATATTTATGTGATCTTGAAAATGTTTTTCCAGAAGGGAAAAATGCTAAAAATGAATGGGGAACATATTTTGAGTTATTTGTAGTACATGTACATAATGCCTTGCCTGAAATCATTGTACACTTGCCTTTTGGTGGGGAAAAAAAAGCAGTTTGTCATCTGTACTGCCATCCAAAATTAGATTCAGATAATCCCACCTTTTGGAGTAAATGAGCAGCAGATTGGTGTTAAAAATTAAATTCAAGTAAGCTCTTGGTAAGTGATATAAAAAAATAAATAAGCTAATATGTGAGCAAGAGAGAGCATCTCAGTGATAGATGATAACACAGATTACCTTTGTTGTGTTCATAATTAGGCTGGGCAGGGAAAGGAGAGTGAGAAGGAGGCATTAGGAAATGCTTTTGTTTAGTCCTGTGTGGCTGGGTTTGGTTTTTGGTTGACATTTTTTTTATTATTATTTTGTCTTTTTTTTTTTTCCCCCTGTGCTCCGTGTGTGCATGTGGCTCACCGTGCACGGATGAGGAATTGTATAGGAAATTTGCAGCTGCTCTAGTTATTCAGTAAGATTTGTATAAGCTGGCACAAGGGACAAAATTAGAGGGAAGTTGAACGAGTGCCGTGCAGTTTATTAGCTAGGCAGCCATAATTTTGACCTTGCTGTGGGTTAAAGGACACAGACCTGAGAAGAAATCTGTTTATCATGTAGGGAATTCATGCCATCCCTGACAGTGTACAGTGAACAAGATGGATGATCTGCCAGATTGGTCCCTCGCATGGGTGAATCAGGGCAAATTTACAGTAGGATTGCTTTGCTGCTCCTGATACAGAAATAACATTTCCCAGGGTTTCTGTTCGGTTGTATGATGACCCAGGGTGAGCAGAGGAAAGAAATGGGATTTGTAGGATTCCCTTTACTTTACAGATTTACATGCACCTCACTTTCCTTTCTGTCTGCCTCTTTTGCATCTCACATAAAGCACTAAGGAAAAAGTCAGATTTTTAGGTTTCAGAGAGCAGCTCCAAGTGAGTGTGTCAGGGAAGCTCTTGAATGCAGCATGGGAGAGCTCCCAGGACCCTGAAGAGCAGATACCATTATCCTCTGCACTCTGCTCCATTTGGGCCTGACTTTTCCTGTGACAATATTTTCCTTCAACATTTGGGATGTGTTCCCCCAGTACATAGGCTGCATGCTCTGGAATGATCTGACAATATTCTGGATAACTCAGAAACCAGTGAGGTTTGCTGGCAGCCACTGCCTGATGGGACCTGAGAATCCTCTGTGGTGGCACCACAGGGCTCAGAAAACTCTGGGCTCTGTTGGAGGGACTGGGTTTGGATAGGGTCTGGCCTCCTCCTTGTGCAGCTGAGAGCTCTGTCAGCTTCCTCCAGACAGCTGGAGCCAAACCCAGGGAAGTATGAGGCTGGAATCCATGTCATTAACCCTGGCAAGTAATGGGTGGGAGACAGCAAAGAGGAGGAGGAGGCAGCCCCACAGAAATGGGAAAAACTGCGGCTGGAGAATCGCCTGTGCCCCTTATCTCCTGGATTATTCTTGTAAACCACGTTGCCTATGTGTTGTTGCTTTGAAGAAGGTTCAGCCTGTACCCCTCAGATGTCTGGAATCTCTGAATAAGCTCAGTCAGTACGTTCTGTGAGAGATAAATTTATTGGGGGAAAACAACGTTTTGTACAGAACCTATTGTTGTTGGCAAATTAACAGATTGGGAAAGCTTTCTTTGAAACCAAGTGTCACAATAACAGATTTGGGTGTCTCCTGATCCACTCGCTATCTTTATGTTGGATTCTCAAACACTTTAATTAATACGACATAATTACAAACTGTATTTTAATCTTGTTATTTCTGGACAAAGAGAATTGCAAAAATGTGATGTGTGTGATAAGAAACAAATTGAAATCAATAACACTCTAAAGATACAGCATTGTATCAGTTGTAGAAAATCCCTCATTGACAGAACAAAATAGTGGCTGAGTGAGTTTCTTACAAGTCACAGAAGGAGGTTTAAACCAGTCTAGAGTGGTACCTTTAAAACCATCCTTATATAAAAGTGTTGTGGCAAGCAAAACTGAGATTGCCTGACCAAGGAAATTGCGTGCAAACTTACAGGCTGTTGCACTTCAGTTTTTCCTGATTTTTATTTTGTATTTGTACATCTTATCTGTATAAGAAATCAGAGACGACTCAAGATAAAATTAGAAAATAATTCTTGTTTTTAAAAAGAGCTTTTTAGTACCCAAGTCATAGCAAGTAGCATTTTGCATACTTAGGCATTTCTTGAAGTAGGTAGAATATAAATGAGGAGGAAAGTTAAATATCCTGCAATCAAAACATTACAATTATGCTAAAATGGGGAGTTTTTTCTCTTTTTTTAATTACAGAAAGTACTCCAAAGACTTCTGCCAGTTGCAGTCCTGCTCCTGAATCTCCCATGAGTTCCAGTGAATCAGTGAAAAGCCTGACTGAGTTGGTACAGCAGCCCTGTCCCGCCATAGAGACGAGTAAGGACGGCAAATCCCAGGAATCCAGCGAGCCAGCTGCATCTGAATCCCAATCCACAACCCCTCTGCCACTCTCAGGCCACTCAGCACTCAGCATCCAGGAGCTGGTGGCCATGTCCCCTGAGCTGGACACCTATGGCATCACCAAGAGGGTCAAGGAAGTGCTCACGGACAACAATCTTGGTAAATCGCTTTATTCTCATTTCTTGACCAAAGTTGTGTTTGAGTGTTCATGCTTTTATTGTTAGCTACAGTGGATGTGTATGAGAGTGCCTGGGTTTGGCTTTGGCCTAAGCTTTAATTTGCTACAAAGGGTACCTGATCTTTCTAAACTGGTAGAAAACTCCTTTCAGGTTGTCACACTCCACTTCAAATGTCATCACACCCTTGCTCTTCCTGAGCTCTGCTCCTGGCACAGCAGCCAGGTAGTGCTCCCACCCCCCCAAACAGAGTCCAGCAGGCTGTCAGGACCCCCAGAACCCCAGAGCAGTCACATCTCCCCTTGGGAAAGGCTGTTTTCCCCACAGTTGCAAATTCCAGGCCCATTTTGGGTGAAGTGGAGGAGCCCAGTATGGTTGGAGAGGGAGGTGCAGGATCCACAAGCAGGATCACAGTGTCCCTGCAGAGCTGGGAGGGAAAATCCAGACTCAGCTGAGGTTTAGATGAGCCTAAGATAAGTGTATGAATTAATTCTGCTTAGAGATGTGCAAAGCTGAGGCTGCTTTTGCCTACAGATGGGTTTTTGGCTGTTGAATTCAGTGTCATGACTGTTTGGAATAGTCACAGGGAATAACCTGATGTGAGTGTGGGAAGTCCACACTCACGCTGTCAGCATGCCTCTAAACCACTGGTTCTTCATGTCTTTAACCCTTGCTTCCCTCACAAGGCTTTGGGAAATGTTTCTGGGATCCTTTGAGGGCTCTGACAGGAGGGCTGTAAGCCTGGCCCAGTGTTACCTGCTCCTGCCTCTGGGTCTTAGTAAGGGATTCATCCACCTGCATTAGGTGTTCAGGGGAATGTCTGGTGCTCTCCAGAAGTACCAGTTTCTCTTCCTTCACTACAAATAGGACAAAAAGTTTAGATTTAGACTGATGATGTTACTTAGGTGAGAAGAATTTTATCCATATCATCTGAAGATGATGACTGTAAAAGTAAGAACTCCTCTATTTTAGTATGTGAGGAAGCCTTTTTTCATCTAGACACAATAATATCATTGTCTTAAAAAAATTTTTAAGGGGGAAAAATACTGGGATGGGGGAGGTCCCAAGTTCTCATTTAACATAATTTGGGGGGAAAAAGGAAATGGCCCTGATCACTGACATACCCTGAATGAGATTGTGTTCCACTGAGCCCAGCAGAATTCCTTGCCCGTGCATTTGGCTTGGGCTGATGGTGGTTGCTTGTTCAGTGGAGATAATGTAGAGTCCCAAATCCTGGTATGGGTTTGCAGATCCAACCCCCTGGTTTTTGGGCAAAATGCTATTGAGTGCTATACCTGCTCTGGTGTTCCAGAGAGGTTTGAAAAAAAAAAAAAAAGTATTTTTGTTTACATTTGCTTTGATGCCATTTTTACTTAGTCTTTTTTATTTCCCATGATTTTTGTTTTCCTACAGTGTGGCTGACAAGCCTAAAAAGCAGCAGAAGAGCCAGGAAATGTGCCCCAAACTCTGCATTAGGTGTGGAACCAGTTTCAATGTCTCCTTTTGTGCCCTCAGTGTGCTAGTGCACCAGGTTTTCTGGTGCACAGGTGTCTCTGGTTTAGGCCACTGGGCCTTGTGAACCTGTCATAGGCAACTGGTGGTGGCTGAGGTGTCCCAGTGTCACCAGCCAGTAAAGACCACAGTTGTACAAAACAATTCAGACTGAGCTGGGGGAACGGCTTCAAAGTGAAACAGAGAAGGTTCAGATGGGATTTTAGGAAGGAATTCTTCCCTGTGAGGGTGGGGATGTCCCAGTACAGGTTGCCCAGAGAAGCTGTGGCTGCCCCATCCCTCAAAGTTTCCAAGGCCAGGTTGGGCAGAGCTTGGAGCAACCTGGGAGAGTGGAATGTGTTCCTTTCACCAGGAGTTGGAAGTGGGTGATCTTCAAGGTCCCTTCCAACCCAAACCATTCTCTGAAGGTTCTGTGGCATGTCTGATGCTGGCAGTGTTCACACTGAGATGCTGCTGATGTTCTGAGCCCCAAAAGTCAGAGTGTCCTCAGTGATTCCCTGCTGGGCTACACAGAACTCCCAGAGGGACACAGATGCACTCAGCTGTTTGAGGATAGGGGATATTGGGCATTTTGTAGGAAGGGTCAAGACTATCCATGAAACCCACGCAGTTTTGTCCATTAGGATCTACATCAGTGGGAACAGGCATGAAGGATGGCGAGGAGGAGTTTTAGGAAACCTGTGCTTAAAAATATTCCTGTTATGAATAGTGCTCTGATGAAGATGGAGCGTGATACACCTGCTACCTCCTGAGGATGATTTCTGACACCTTCCCCCTTAGCTTGGGAGTCTTTCAGGTGTTTTCTGCTGTCCTGACATAAAATAAACAACACAAACATCTTTAGCTTTGTTCTTAACACCTAGAGAACATGATGTTACCTCCTTCCACATTTGCATTTTTAATTTTTAGGCTGTAGTTTGAGGTTCATTTCCTTCAGCAGCACTGCCAGCACTGCTCATTCCCAACCCTGTGCAAATCTGTGCCCCTATTCCTGTTCATGTGGCAACACAATAACAGATTTTTGAAGTAGCTGTGTTATCTTGCTGGTAGCTGGCAGGTTTACAGGGAAATGGATGAGGCCTTGCTGATGTTTTTAAATACAAACAGGGAGCAGGTTACCCCAGCACTACATGTGATAAAAGCATGAAGATAAAATTGATAAAATTTCTCCTGAATTACCTCTTTTGTCTGATTTTCCTGATATTGAGGGTAGTGGAAAATCACTTATTACTCAGGAACTTGAGTGAATTCTGAATGTGGGTTTCTGTTCAGTCTGTAAGAACTGTTTTCAGGGTTAGTTTTACAGCTTGTTAGCAGAGTGTCATGTTAAGCCCTGTTCTCCTTTCCCCTCTCTGCCTCTCATTATCTCAGATGCGTCCTCTGAAAGCTTTGCAGACCCACCTGCCCCACACATCTGAGTGGGATATTCTGCAGTTTCTGACTGGTCCCATATTCCCTCCTCTCCCCATACAGGAAAAAAAAAAAAAAACCAAAAAAAAAAAAAAAAAAAAAAACCCAGCAGGGCAAAAGTCTTGGGATGTTTTTAAAGAGAAAGGAGGATGGGAATCTTGGAGTTAAGCGCAGGGGGTGGGTCCATAGAGCAGATATTTGCCATGAGCTGTGTCAGGATCAGGGAAGGCTGTGAAGGCAAGAGCTGGTGGTGCTTTTGCAGGCATGGGTTTGTCCTGCAGAGCTGTGGGGTCAGAAGCCCCCCACTCATCCCCATTGTCCCTGAAGGATCTGTTGGTTACCACTGGCTACAAATGCTGGGAAGTGAAGGGAGAATGTTCTGTTGTGTGTTAGTGAGGGCACTCAGAAGATGCAGATCAGACACAAGACCCTGAGGCCCAAATTTGGGTGTTATTGAAAGGTCTTTGGATTACCTTGAGATCCCATGACTGCAGCATTTGTATCTTAAACCCTGATGACTCAGATGACTCCAGGCTCTCTCCTGTAGCAGAAGTTGGTATCAAGGCAGTGCAGCTCAGGAAGAACAGGTGAAGGGGGTTAAAAACCAGCTGTGTGGTTGGCTTTGAGCTGCACAGGCATTTTCCCCTAGACCTTTCCCGTATAAAATCATTGTCAGCAATGCACATATGAACACTGTACACTGTAAAGCATTTGCAGATTTTACCAGCCAGATGACAACATTTTTTAAGAGAACTAAAATTTATTCTTAACTAGAAATACTGTAGAGATTGTAAAACAAAAATTGTATTACAATTTCTGATTATGTCTAGTGGGTAAGACACAGTTAGATCCCCACAGATAGTACAGCACAGAAATTCCATACGTGTTTCTGTGAGGACATTTATATGGCCATTGCTGAAGGGGTAGGTTGCATTGCTCTTGGTTCACTGATTGCTGGAAATGTTTGGATTGCCCTGTTGGAACAGAGCTGTGGCACTGCCCTCCTGCCTAAGAGCTAAGTAGCCTCACTACTCTCACAGTTGCCTGCTTAGCTAGAAGTTCAGTTTATTTTTCCTCTCCTAATTTTTTTTTTTTTGCACACTGTTTCACTGTAAGGTCCTGCTCCCCAAATGTGTCAAACTCCTCCCTTTATCCCAGGCAGATCCTGAGGATTAAACTAAAGCTCAATATTTACCCTTCTAGTGGGGGGCAGAGCATTTATTCTCCTAAATGTCTCTTCTGGGTTTTGAAGCAGTTCTGAAGTAAGAATAATTGAGGAATGATCTCGTGTTCTTTTCCGTGTCTCGGCTGAGTGAATTCATGCGCTTCTCACTTTCGCATTAGGTCAGCGTTTGTTCGGGGAGACAATCCTGGGGCTGACACAAGGCTCTGTCTCAGACCTGCTGGCTCGCCCCAAGCCCTGGCACAAGCTGAGCCTGAAGGGAAGGGAGCCCTTTGTCCGCATGCAGCTGTGGCTCAACGATCCCAACAACGTGGAGAAGCTGATGGATATGAAGCGCATGGAGAAAAAAGGTAACGGGGAGCAGAGTGCTGACTCACACCTTCCTCTCTTCCCAACATCAGCCTGCCTTTTATAACCCTCCATAAATAGTGGGGAGGCAGCATTGATCCACTTCTATGAGGGTGATGCAAAAGGACTTCACAACAGCTTTTTTGGAGCTTTTATTTGAAGCTTGCTCAAGCAGATACATCCCAAAATAAAAAGAAAACAAACGCACAACAAAAAGCCAACCCCAAACCCTAAATATTCACCAGCTGCAGGGGAATCATTGCTGTTTTCTCCTATAGATTAATTACTGAGGCCCTGGTGTATCACTGATAACTTGCCTTACCAAATGAGAAATGTGAGTTTGGGAGCTGGCTTTGGGTTATTAGTTAATAGTGCTGCAGCTGGTCACAGATGTTGGGCTGGAAGAACTGTGCATTGATTCCTGGGAATGCTCCTTGCCAGTCCTGCACTGATGGTTGCTGGGAGGAGAGAAAAATGCAGCCTTTATTACAGGATATTCAGAATAATGATATTTGTAGCCATTTGTAGCCTTACAGGGAGGGGGAAGGTGATTGTGTTAATACAATAAAATTTGTGTGTTATGCTCACATAAAACAAGGTCATGGGGATGGACCTGCAAGTGCTCTGAGTTCTTACTGGGTATTTTAGTAGGGAGCCCATCCTGCAAATTTATCCAACTCTCTCCATTTAAAATTCATCCCTAAAACCTAGTGGTTATCCAGAGCCCTGTTTTTAGTATGTTCGTGTGATTTTACAAGAGAGACTCGTGGGCTGCCATTATCAGCAGTTAACTAATTAATGATATATACATCTCTGGAGCTACCCCTTAATGATATTAGCACAGACATCATTAATCGTGTACACTGAAAGCCCTGCTGTTGACTGATGTTCTGAAAGCATTTACACATTTGATCAAGAACTTGGTGATTATATTTAAAATTGCAGTGAGGGAGCTTCTGGGAAAATTATAGTCTTGCAGGCTTTTAAGAAGAAATTCAAACCCTTGTCACAGTAACTAGTATAATATAAAGCAGTGCAGTGTCTTAGCACAAATCGTGTATGATCTTCCATGGGGAGTAAAATCCACTTGGGTTTCCCACTTACAACTGTAAACCAAGGGGAATCGTGAGGGGTTTTGCTGTATTAGAAACATGGCAGGAATAAAATTGTCAACTAGCTGGATTTTTATAGCCTCACAGAGAATATTGCCCATAATGCAGCAAAGTAAAATAAAAATAATTTAAAAGTAGTGCTGACAATATCCTTTCAAAACTATTTTCTAAACTGGATCCTTATCAAACAGTGAGCGATACATATGGTCTGTAGATGGCATCTGAATAGAGATAAGGCCATAAATCATTGAGACTCTGCACTGAGCTCTGAACTGTGCAAGTACTGTCCTCAGAGCAGAGCAGTCTAAAGTGAATTCAGCCCTATATTTTCTGCAAAATCCTTTCATGCAGGTAAGGATCTTGTGATTTAACCTTTTAAATTGCTCCAGAGCCACATTAAGAATTTAACTTTCCCTTCAGCTAATGTCGGTTAAAGAACAATGCGACTGGGTCTGCTTCCAGTGAAACATTATTATCAATTATTTCTCTGCCACATTTTATTAAGGGAGTAAATTAATAATTATGATAAAGGTGAGCTGCATATCTCTTTTTTCTTCTGTTCCACCAGTCTGAAGTTTGTGCTATAAATGTCCCTTTTAAGAGGTTCTGAAAATTTGCAATGTACATTAACCAACCTCTTTGGAGGGAGCTGGGGGTTCCTGCTCACCAGGCTGAGACATTCTGCACACCTTTCCTGCCTTGCAAGAGTTCATTCCTCTCAAAACCTCCAGGGTGTTGGGCTGCTGGAGCATCACACTCCTCACAGAACAGCACTGCTGTCAGAAGAAAATTGAATTCCCTTTATTTCCCCATTATTTCACTTTTTAATAATCTTGTTCAATACCACATAAGATACAAATTATATTAAAAGGGGCTCTGCTTTATCTCAGTGGGCAGCTGTGCAATGGTGTCTGTGGCATCCATAGCTGGGCACATGCTGGGAACTCCTCCCAGAGGGACACGTGGATGCTGAGGGGGAAAGGTGTAACTCAGTCAGCCTCAGACCCCCATCCAGACCTTTGCCCAAATCACAGCTGGGTTTCCTTTTTTTTTTTTTGTATGTCTCCTGAGAAGCAGAGACTGGTCACAGACAAAAATCAAACTTCTCCAAAAATAAATTGTTTGCAACTTGAATTCCAGTTTGAGCCTTGCTGTCGCTGCAAATGTGATGAATGATCTCCTTACGTTGTCTACATGCAGCACATAAAAATAAGAATTAAAATGGGAGAGCTTTCAAAAATGTCATCTAAGTTTTCAGAGACCAGCATTAAAGCCTGAAGTCTTGAGTCCTGATTCTGCCTTTGGCTCAGTGGAAATTTGTCCTGATAATAGATTATCCTCCAGAAAACAATTGCTCTGGCAGAACAGTGGGACATCCTCCTCTTTATTTATTTAAATGAAATATGTTCTTTTATATAATTTGTTCCATTCACATGAGAATGTGCACCTTTTGTGATGCCAGTGTGAGGTTACAGGAGCAGAGGAAGGAATGACATTTTCCCCAAGCTCTCCCAGCTCCAGATTGTCCTTTGCTGTTTAAAACAGGAGCTCTGCCCTGCCAGAAATCCCATCCTTTGGAGAGCAAAGGGAGATCCAGCCCATCCTGCTGACTCAGCCACCTGACCAAATTCCAGAAACTCCAGCTAGAGGTGCTCTGAACACCTTTCATATCCCCCATGCCAGGTTCTGTTTTGTCTCGTGGCCTCCTTGAAGCTGCTGCCTGTGGCTGAGGTGATGGATGTTGCCCACCAGCCTCTTGGTTTTGCTGTGCAAGGAAACAAGGGAGCCTTGGCTATAGTTTGTATGTCAATGCATGTTGGAAATAACACCCAGGAAGGAGTTTGGAGATTAAACACCTTATAGAAATATGATATTATCTTGCTGGAATGATTAATTCCATGGTTGAAGGTTGTAACAGTTCCTTGAAGGCCGCAAAAATAAGGCCAATGGGTCACATTGAAATAATGCAGATTTTTTTTGCAGTTTTACATCTGGTTGGAACAACTTAAATAGGTGGATTTTTTAAAGGAAATTTATTTTAAAAACAAACAAAAAAACCCACTTTGTTTTTTATGGTTATTTCAAACGTGTGCAGGACTGTATCACGTCAGAGTGATGGATCACAAGCAACTCATGTTGTGTTCCATATCAGTGATCTTACACAGTAGGCAATCCACAGGTAATCTGTCATATTCAGGAAAAACAAAATGTGGGCCATGCAGATACCCCCAAAGGTTACAGAGTCTGTTCAGAATTCACTTCCATGATAGTAAAGCCACAGTGCCAAAGGTCCCACTGGAGGCACCATGGAGAGGGCAGGGTGCTGGACGCCACTGGAGCCAGAAAACCCAGCCAGTCCTGGAGGGAGCCCTGCCAGGAGACATTGGCTGGGCTTTGAACACTGCAGTTTATTTGATTGCACTGAATTTTTATTCGTTGTGCAGCCTCAGCCTGCAGGCAGAGCTGTGGGGAGAGGAAAATTGAATTTTTGAAGAATTTGGTTGCTGACCAGTGTGACTGGCCCCTCAGTGTCCCTGGCTCCAACCAGAGCTCCTGGCTCCTGGAGATTTAATGCCTCCTGGATTGATGTCAGGCTGGTGTAATCTGGAACTTAATACCCGAGGTTATCAAATTGTAGCTCTGGAATACATAAACTCTTAAATATCTAGAAGGTATTTAACAGGGCATTAAATATTTTATTGACAAGATTCATCTATATTTGCTGTTTTCAGCCCCCTCATTAGCAATGCTTGTGCATGATACTGCCAGGTGCAGTAAATCCCACCTCACCATGCCCAGTGTAAATCAATCAAGTCAGTGACAGCCTTTGCTGGGACTCTTTCCTTGCAGGATTTGCCAGGATAATTCACTCCCAGTCAGGGAGGCAAGGCAGTGGCAGCATCACAGGCTCCTGCCATCAGCCTCAGTGAGCCCATCAGTGAGGGGGAGCTTTCTTAAAAGTGTCTGTGTTTTGGAAGGAGCTTTGTGTAGGCGAGGAGGGTGCTGGGGGCTGGTTTTCTTTCATAACCTGTCACTGCCACAGCAGAGAGCTGTAGGGAAAGGCAGCAAAAGCCTGATGGGTTGTTCAGCCCATCGCTGGCATCTCCGGGCTCCAGGCGCCATCGTGTGTTGGGGATGGCTTGGGAAGGCTGGGAATGCTGCAGCTCCACTTCCACTGTCATATTTTCCTTCATGTCAGAGACACCTCCATGTACACCTGAAGTGTTTTAACCACCAAACCCCTTTCAGTCAAAATGAAGCGCAGCTGTCCCAATCAGGGCCTTACGTGGGAGTTCACTCCTCTTGAAGGAGAGAATCTGAAATGAGTTGTGTGAACTGAACCCTGTCATTCGTGTCCCACGTTCATTGTAAAGGCAGAAAACTCTGGCAGGTTTCCAGATGATTTACCCTCTTTTCTTCTCTTTCTGCCACTTCTCTTCTCTTTCTGCCTCTTCTCTTCTCTTTCTGCCTCTTGCATCCTTCATTTGGTCTCTGGTGGCGCCCCATCCTTCCCATCCCCTCCCAGCAGCCATCCCCACATCTCCCACCTGCCATCCCCGTGCTGATCCCTCAGCTGGTGCATCCATCCATCCTGCATTTGTATCCAGCCGGGCTGACCCAGTGTGCTTCCCTTGCAGCCTACATGAAGCGGCGGCACAGCTCTGTCAGCGACAGCCAGTCCTGTGAGTCCTCATCCACTGGCATCGACTACAGCCAGGGCGCCAGCCCCCAGCCCCAGCACCAGCTCAAGAAGCCCCGGGTGGTGCTGGCACCAGAGGAGAAAGAAGCTCTCAAAAGAGCCTACCAGCAAAAGCCATACCCATCACCAAAAACCATTGAGGAACTCGCCACGCAGCTCAACTTGAAAACCAGCACCGTGATCAACTGGTTCCACAATTACAGGTGCGTGGCCTCCCGGGAGCCCTGCTCCTCAGGGATGTGTTGGCTTGGCTTTGGCAGGTGCTGCTTTCAGCAGGCAGTGTCAGGTGGTTGTGCAAAACAAGCAGCTTTGACAGCAGGGAGGTTCTCACTAACACAGTGCTAATGCTCCAGACTAATTTTAAGTCATCCCTGAGGAGCAGCAATACTCACATGTTGATGTAAGTAGTGCTTTTAAACAGAAAGTCTGGCTTTTGGGGTGGGCGTGGATGTAGAGATGTCCACTGATGAATATTTATAAACCCACTGCAGTAGGCCAGGCTGCTGTGTCTGACTCACATGTGCACACTCACAGACACGTGTTGGGTGTGTGGTGGGTGTTGTCACTGGGTGGGGGGTACTTGGAAATGTCCTTCACTGGATGCCACCAGAATTGCCCTGCTTTCTTTGTGTCATTTTTCCTGCATAGGGAGAAAAAGAGGATTTTCTTTTAGGCCTTGAGTCACCGAGCTCTGAAAATAGGCACAGTGTTTGTGCTGTATTTCTGGGAGGCTTCGTGGAGTCCTGAAGGACAGAGGGCCACCAACCCTGAAGTTAGATGTGGCCACAGAGAGGGACTTGTTACAAGGGCCTGGAGTGCCAAGACAAGGGAGAATGGCTTTAAACAGCCAGAGGGCAGGGATGGATGGGAGATTGGGAAGGAATTGTTCCCTGTGAGGGTGGGGATGCCCTGGCACAGGGTGCCCACAGGAGCTGTGGCTGCCCCTGGATCCCTGGAATTGTCCAAGGCCAGGTTGGGCAGGGTTTGGAGCAACCTGGGCTAGTGGAAGGTGTCCTTGCCCATGGCAGGGGGTGGAACAAGGTAAGCTTTTAGGTCCCTTCTAACCCAAACCATTCCAAAATTCTATGATTTATTTCATTGTTACAATTAAGTCATCGAGTCCCCCTGAAATAAAATGTTGGTCTGTTCAGTTCCTTTCTCTTTTGAGGAGGAACCTTCTCCACATTTGAACCCCTGAAATCAGTTTTGGCCTAGAGACAGCAATAAAAAGAGACAAGGCTGGAATAGCACATAAGAATTATAAGGATTTGAATAAACACATTATCAACTGTGCTTGGGATTGGAAGTCCTAATTAATGCAGCAGACTTTTCTCCAAGAAATTTGTGCTAATGAATATTGAACAGGTACAGTTAAGCTACCAGATTTAATACTATTCTGCTCCTACACTTGGAGCCAGTAATGTTCCTAATTAGTCCAGATTGCTAAACTTGTTTGTTTTTAAAAACTGCTAACATTTAAAGGGTAGTTTTTCACTTTGGCCCTTCTCAGCTTTTAGCAGGGAAGTTGCTGAAGCAAAAGCAGCAGAGTTCAATGAGCTATCTCCAAAATATTGTGCACAATAGTTAAATAATGTTTATAGTAAACAATACAAAATTTTTAAAAATCGAGTGATCATATTTACACTGAATTTCACTGCCTTGAATTCAGTACAGATGCAGCCTCTTTTCACCGCTCAGAGTTCTCCAAATCTCTTCCAATTCCCACTTGCAGGCAATTATACACAAGTTGGAGGGATGCCTATGAAAATATGTTCCCTTCGGCCTGACAGCAAGATGTGCTGTTCTCACTTGGGCAGACGAGTGGGGAGTGCTGGTGGCAGGTGTCACCTCCCTCCTTATCAGCAGATCCCTGCCTGGGCGTGCCTCCAGCCCCACCTTCCCGGGGACGAGGTGCTGACAGCTGGACACAAAATCAAACCCTGCAAAACAGGGAGCTGTGGGCAGCACAAGGCTGAGCATTGAGGGATCTGGGGCTGCTCCCAGATGTGCTGCTGGGACTCCAGGGCTTTCAGAAGCTGTTTCAAGCCTGTTTGGAGCCCTGTGTGCTCTGAGCACTGAGAAATCAAAACACAAACCTGTTTTTTGTTCCCCTTGACAATAACTTTCTTAGCTGTCATGCATGAATTTCTCTTAAATCATGTGTAGGGTGTTGCAGAAGAGGGACAGGTTCCATGTTCTGTGAGGGAAGCAGGGTCTGACTGTTCTGAAGCTCATATAAGAAATGGGTGGTCTTTCTTTCAGTCTTCTCTAGGCCACACTTAACTTTATTTATCTCTTTTATACTGTCCCTCAGCCATTTCTTTTCCAAACTGAAGAGTTTTTTTAATACAGAAGCAGTTTCACATCTCAGACCATCTGCTTGTGCTTTAATACTAATTTTTCTGTAGCTTTAGATAAGGGAGGGCACAGATTTTGGACAAGTTTGTCTTGCTGTCTCCTGGGAATCCTGTTGCAGTGATACTTTTCCTCTCTGATTCAGCCCAAATCTCACTTTCCAAAGGTGGTTGCTACAGCAGGAGCTGCCTTTTTATCCACCAGATGGAAAGTCAGCATTAGCATTTATTTCCTGCAGCAAAAAGAAACGCTGAAAAAAATATCCTCAGCAGGCAAAGAAATAATTCACTTCAGAATATAAATGGGTATAAAGGATTTTGACATGTCTGCAAACTTCTCCAAGTCTATGGCTTTGCATTCATACCAGTCACAGAGCTCTCAGAATATACAATAAATATCCCTTGCTTTGCACCAGTGAAGCACATACAGGACACATCAGAGTTTGAGGCTCTGATGTCTTAAAAATGGTACAAAAAGCAGGAGGGAGGAATTTCTATCCCACTTCACCTCTGGAAACTGGCACATAAACTCAGTAGGGCACAGAAATGGTACTACAGACATATCAGGAATGAAACCTGGAATTGTGATCCAGCATTCCTGGATTCTGAGTCTATTTTTCATTCAGCTCAATATTGTGCTGGTTTTGATGTTGCGTAAAGGCTTGTCCAGGGAGCTGCAGCAAACACCCAGGAGATCTCTGATGTTTTGAGTTCCACTGGTGAAAGCCAACAGGGTGTGTGGATGTCAAGGCCCAAGAGGAATGCTCTTCCTCTAGCTGCTGTCACCAGTTCTTCTTTACCATAAGAATTTAATTACTATGTTAATCAGGAGCCAGACCAGATTCCAGAAGCAGTATACTGGGTGTGAATTCCAGGGATTTCCACAGACATGGGTTTGATGTTTGTAGGGCTGTGGTCAGATTCTCAGCGAGGTTCAGTACCTGCTGGAGCTGAGGTATTTTAAATGCCATGCAGGCACAGAGCTCTTACCAGCCTCCTCTCCTGACCTGGGGAATGTTACAGAAGCACCATGTTCTGGATCAATGTCCATGCAGGGAGATTTTAGGCATAAATAGAGCCTGATAATCGATGCTGCAGGATGCATGCAGTTAATGGTAACAGAAAATTAATGCTAGCACCTGTGGGCCTCCGTTAGGTGAATAATATTCTCCTAGGGAAAATTACAGACCCCCTAAATCCTTCAAAAGCGTAGAGTCAGCGAGCACTGCTGAAATACTCTGTTGCATTTCAAGTAAGTCAATAAGATCATTAGCTTCAAAAGCAGTATTCAGGTGGTGTTCTCCATTTAGCCGAATGTTTTTCCATTGTCTGCTGTCTTCCATAGCACGGTTAAGGAAAAATAGAAAATCCTTACAGCCATCAGCACTGGGAGAGCATTTCACTTGTGGTTTTCAGGCCCTGTAGCAGTTCCCTGTGGCTGAAACCCAAGAGTTTTTTCTCTTCACTCTGAAAAATATGAAGTTTTGGTAAACTCTCCCCAAGCCTGTGGTCCCATCCCTGACCACGGATCATTGAGGCTCCCTCTTGGTTATAAATTAGGACTTCAATGGAGTTCATCACTTCTCCCATGGATGCAGCAGGACAGAGAAAGGGGTAGCCCAGACCCTAAGGTTTTACCATAAACTTTTCTGTACTTGTGAGGATTTTGGGAACTCCTAAACAGAGAAGGAAGAGGGAGGAAGGCCTGAGTGAAATGGCAGAGGGGGTGTACCCTTGCACACCAGGCAATTCTACCCACACATGGAGTGCAGTCATTCCTATGAAAGGCACTGCTTGGCTTGTCACTATTCATGTTCTGAAACTGATTTTTTAAATAAAAAATGAGGCAAAAGTCAGACTAGCTCATAGACTGGCAGCCTGTCACAAGCTGGGCTTTCTCACAGCACTTTCAGCACAACAGGCTTGGTTTCATCTTCATTTCTCCTCGCTGTCCAGGAGAACACCAAGGGGATTGTCCAGCTTTTTCATGGTTTATTTTTTGTTTAGGCAGACTGGCTCATTCCAAGTAAAAATCTGACTTATGTTTACAATCCACTTTATTCTGGGTCCCCTACAACTGAATTCACATTTTTTGTTAAAAATACTAACTTCTCACCAGGGAAGTGATGGAGTCACCACCCCTGGAAGCATTCAAACAACGAGTCAATGCGGCACTTGGCATTAGGGTTTGGTGGTGCTTGGTTGGAAACTGGGCTCGATGGTCTCAGAACTATTTTCCAGCCTTAATAATTCCACAAAAGGGCATTTTTAGTGGCATGGAAAGGGCATTTTTAGTGGAGTTGATGATCTCAGAAGTCTTCTCCAGCCTTAGTGGCATGGAAAGGTCATTTTTAGTGGAGTCAGTGACCTCAGAAGTCTTCTCCCACCTTAATGATTCCACAAAAGGACATCTTTAGTGGCGTGGAAGGGACGTTATCAGTGGAGGCGGGCGTCTCCTTGCCACCCTGGCAGACTGACATCCCTCTCCCCTGTCTCCTAGGTCCCGCATCCGCCGGGAGCTGTTCATCGAGGAGATCCAAGCCGGGAGCCAGAGCCAGGCCGGGTCGAGCGACTCCCCTTCGGCCCGAAGCAGCAGGGCGGCCCACAGCTCCGAGGGGGACAGCTGCGACGGCGTGGACGCCGAGGGCCCTCCCGACGGCAAGCCCAGCGGCCCGGAGGCGGACGAGCTCGGCAGCGCGGCCGCCAAGTCTCAGGGAGGGCCCGCCGAGCCGGCTTTCGAGGCGGGGGAAGAGGCCCTGCGAGGCGCCAGGCCCTCGGAGAGAGCGGAGCCTGAGAGCCTGGAGGACACCGACGACGAGGGCCGGCTCAGAGCGCCGCGCCAGAGCTCCCCGCCGGCACCGCAGCGCCCGGGAGACGCTCTGGAGACACTGCCAAACTCTGCCACAGAAGGGGATGCCTCTACCTCAGCTGCCTCCACCTCAGTCCTTACGGGGGAG
Organism: Cettia cetti; assembly: GCA_013401135.1. Lineage (NCBI taxonomy): Eukaryota > Metazoa > Chordata > Aves > Passeriformes > Sylviidae > Cettia > Cettia cetti. The sequence continues at coordinate 41,525 of VZUI01088602.1, read as the reverse complement.
AGCTCCTACAAGTCAAAAGAAAGTTCGGAGAAAATCTCCAGTGTGCCAAGTACGAGCTCGACGCCGGCCGCAGGCTCGCAGAAAGCCAACTCTCTGCAGAGCTTGTTCGGCTTCTCGGAGGCGGCGAGCTCCAGGAACACGCGAGACAGCTCCCTGAGGAAAAAGAAAGCGGCCAACTTGAACAACATCATCCACCGCTTGGAGAAGGCCGCCAGTCGGGAAGAGGCCGTCGAGTGGGAGTTTTGAGATTAAACTGGCCCAACTCGGGAGAGCTGGGAAGTCAAACTGGACCTCTACTGGTTTTATTGTGTTCGCACTTAACCGCCCTGCGGGCCACAGGGCAAAAACGCCATAGGCCAAGGTGCATATAGAAATCAAAACAAAAAGAAAAAAAAAAGGAGCGTTAAGCCCAATTTATGTTTGTGTTTTCAAGGAAGAAAACTGAAATGTGTAGTCAAGCTTTTTTGTACCCTGAAGTGTTTTTATTATTGCCCTAAGTGATTTCCACGATTTCTGGAATAACTCATACAGCTTTGCCTTGTGCCCTCCTCTTTGGTGTGGGGCTTTAAAAAAATGAAAAACAGGAAAAAAAAAAAAAAACTAAAAAAAAAAAATCTTTAAAAAAATCAAACCCACATATTAAAAGGGGGCTTTTTATCTGCCATCTAATGGCTACAGAGCGATAATACACTATTATCTTCTTAAACCAGGAAAAAAGGGGAGATTTTTCAAGAAAAAGAAAAAAAAAGAAAGTTTTTTGTAGCTGTTCAGTTGCCACTAAGAGATTGCACAGTCAACCGACTCTAAACACACTAGTTTGGATTCCTACATATTTTCAAGAAAAGAAAAGAATCTTGTTGTTTGAAACTTTGAATTAAAAAAAAAAAACACATTTACTCCACATATTTTTTAACAAAACAAAAAAAAAGTCACATCAGGAAAATATCTTAATTTGTGGTAGCTGACTTAGTGTTTTCTTGTAAGTGAAATAGAATATTGACACGTAGTGCACATTGTTTCATAGCTTTAACTGATTCTGGTCTTTTGCAGCCCAGAATTTGTTTAATACACTCCATTTTAGGCCAAATCAGGACAAAAAAAAAAAAATCTGAATCTAGGTATTTTATAATCTGCTTTTTAACCTCTAACCACAGAGCACGCTGATCAGACCTCATATCTGGGAGGTTTAGGAGACAACTTAGAAGCAGCATGTACTTGATCATTTCACTTGGTTCGTAGCGTACAGGATTTCCTTTCAGCAAAGACAGATCGCTCCAAAAACGTTGGCCAGTAACATTTCAGCCTGCTACTTGGGGGCCTAGCCCGTATCCCCAACATTCAGCTTACCTGGAATCCTTGGGAATGCAGTTCACCTGTCCGATTGCTGTCACACACCACTAAGAGGGACTGGAGCTGCTGTAACCCAGCCCTTTTCCTGCTGTTGGTGGCCATTTACTGACTCTCTTCCCACCACGAGCACTGATTTTAAATACGTTTTAGTCGTGGGAAGCTCCTTTTTTTGGCGTGGATAAAGAGTACATGGCAATGACCAGACGGGCTCTTGCCGGGGCGGAAGCAGCCCAAGCTCGAAACCAAAACCTTCGTGCTCTCAAATCCCAGCCCAGCCCGTTCTGCCCTGCAGAAATACAGCCTTTTCCCATTCTTTTATGCACAGGTTAGGGCTGATCAAAGTACAAATCCAATTCTAACTTGTCTCTAACTCCTCCTGTTGTCTATATGTATATGCGTGAGCATAGAGGTGTGTGGAAGGATGTGTGTGCGTGGGTGTGTGCGTGCAATTTTATACGTCTGTGTATTTTCTTACGTACTTGTGCACACATAGAGTGCATTACTGCCACCTTTTTTCAATAAGCTGTTTTATCAGTTATGGCTTCTACAAGTTTGCTAATTTAGACTCCTTTATTGCCATATCTTTAAAACTAACAATAGATGATTTCGGAATATATATATATATATAAATATATATATATATAATTTTTTTTTGCTTATTTATAGGTGCTGTATTTTATTATCTGATTGTTAGGAAGGGATGAAAGGGGGCAAATATTCTTTAGAGGGATAGACTGCCGGCAGTATTGGGTATAATTTACAAGATGTAGTTGTCATACTGTATATTATTGATTGAAGACTTTTTTGACCGTATTGTGTATCATTGAACTTTTGTCTTAGGTCAGCATCTTTTTGATGACACTTTAATGGTGCATTCATTACTTCTTAAGTTTAATTAATATTACTTTTCTGATTTTGGGGGAGGGAGGGATGGGGGAGAGGAGTTCCGACTTTAAAGGTATGTTCCCAATATTACACCTCAGTGTGCTTGTATTAATTCATTAGTAGGATTTTTGACTGTAAGATGTGAAACCACATTTCTTGCATGATGTTTTAGAACTTATGTATTTCATTTACAGTCTCTTAACATGCAACAGCAGCACTTAGCGCAAGTTTTCACAAATTTAAGAATCAGTACACTAAAATCCATCCTTCTCATGACTTAAGGAAAGAAGGCTCTAGGAGGCTGAAAGGCAGGGATTTATTTCGAATTTTCACTGCTAGCTGTTTCAGGATTCCTCCTTGGGTAATTGGGGACTCGTGATGCGAAACTAAAGCTGAGGAACGGAGAGAGAGAGAGAGCAGCTGCCCCTTTCTGTGATGAGCTGAGGGACAATTGGCAGTGACAGACACCAGGGTGTGGCAGCACGTCCCACCGGGAGCGTGGGAATGGGGTGAAGCCAAGGGTGACCTCTCTGTCCAGTGTCCTGCCCTGACTTCCAAAGCACAGCTCCGTGGATAAACATGTCCTGGTAGGAGTTCACATACCTTAGTACAAGTCACAACCAGCTGCATCTCCAGACTAGAGCAAAACTCCTGCCCAGGAGACGCAGATATTTTCTTAGGTTGTTTAATTATTTTTTTTCTTTGTTGTTGTTTGGTTCAGGTTGGGTTTTTAAATAATTTTGGGCAATACACTTGCCAGTCTGTTCCTACTGTCCTTGTCTGCTGATTTGAGTCCCAGGTGCTGGATGCAGTCAAGTGGTTACTCTCGGCTTTCTCCATAGTGAGGGGTTTTTTTTCTGTTTGATGATTTTTATTTGTTTGGTGGTTTTTGTTTTTTTAAGTTAATATTCCCCAAACTGTTCTTGTGCCTGTGTCTATCTGATTGCATTCCATGATGCTTACTGAGAGCTCTGGCTGCATTGTACGACAGCAGAACTGTATTCACAGGTTGCACGCAAATGCAGCACTTAAGGTCAATCTCTCTTCTTAATAAGCAATACGTAAGTGCCTTGAAACATATCTTCTTTTTTTTTTCTTTTTTTCCTTGTTTATTTTTGGTTTGCTTTTCAGGTTTCCACTAGTTCTTTAGGATTCTTTAGCATCCGCCCAGTTTTTAATGCTGTAATGATTTTTAAAAAGCATATCTGTAGCTTGCCCTAGAGGAAATCTTTCTTTCATAACACTAACTGTTAATTCTAAGCTCCATTATTCCATTTGAGTCATGTAATTTTGCTGGATAAAGACAGCGTTCAGAAGTCAGAAGTCACTCCATCCTGCCAAGCGTTGTCATTGGGATCTATTATAAAATTAATCAAATAAAATGCTGTCAGTATTTCCTATACTTTTGGCACTTTATTAATGGCTTAGCTCCTTTTGCTGTTTCATATTTAATGATCTGTGTTGAATGTGGATTAGCCTGCTGAGATGCTGTCGGGGTGATCTCCTGCCCAGAGTCCCTTTGGGTCCCTTGGTGCCCCCCTGGTTCAAGGGCAGGGGACAAGGAGCACCCTCACACCTGGAGCTCGGAGATGCTCCTGGGGTTTGTCCCGCTGTTTAGCCAAGGTCACAGCTGCTTTTCTGTTCCAGTGGAAAGTAGGATGGATTAGTTGAACTACTGCTGAGCTTCTCGGGTTGGACATGAGTTACCTGCTGGCGTTTCTGGCCAAGGCCCCCCAGTTTAGAGGCTGAACTTACACTGCAGGGTGTGAGCAATAGTTGGGATCAATTCGGAACTCACCCTCGGGAGGAAAATGTGCTTTGGAATAACTTTTTATTTCTTTTTATTTTTTTTCCCTCTTTTTACTTAATTCAAAGGATAAAATGTTGAAGGAGAAGAAATGCCAAAGAGCAGCACAGTGGCTGTCATCCCTTGGGTGCTGGTTCCAGGGGAAGGGAATGTGTGAAATGTGTGACACGGGGCTCATCTCACAGGGCAGCAGAGCCCTCGTTGCTGATGTTTCTTTTCCTGATGGATAAAAGCACAGGCAGTTTTCAGGAAAACCATCATGCCAGAGTCGTTCTTCCTGAGGTTCTTTAAAAGCATTTTATTTTCTTTCTCTGTTTCCAGCTCCATGTTCTTAACCAACACTGTGCATGAAGGGCCAGGGCTGCTTCAATAGAAATACGTTTACATTGCAGTTAAATTGTTGATTTTTCTCTCTGGATGATTAGGGGCGGAAAAAAGTGCAGTGCTTTGTTTGCTAAAAGCCAGGAAAGAGTATCCCGTGGCAGAAAGGTCATGCAGTGGGATTGTCAATGCACTTCCAGATTTCAGACAACAGCATTGCAGATGTTTATTGGCAAAAATGCATTTCATTACAGTTGCTTTTGATGCCATAAAATTTGACCATTTTATTTATTCATTGGTGAAATGCCTATAAATAGAGCCACCTTTTAAAGGAACCCATATCAGTGCACTCTGCCCATATCATGAATTAGTGAGTCCTTTTGTAATAAACTCCTTGCTGTAATAGGAAAGATCTATATTACAGTTTAAAAAAGAAAAAAGTATGTGCCTTTCTCATTAGCTAAAAGATCTCTGCATTATTTTTATGTAACTTGTTGATATAGGTTTGGTGTAGAGCAGGGGGACCTTGAACACCACAGAATTCTATGCAATATTTTCCAATCCAATTACTTAAAAGTCACTATTTTTCAATCTTTCAACAGGAAAAATAGTAAGTTAAAGAAGTGCATCATTCTGGTGGTAATTCAAACTGCAAAGCTGATAAATTGACATAAAATAGGATTGAGGGAAATGTGACAAATTAATGTGATGAAATAATGGAAAATGCAGGCCCTACAAGCACAGCTGCCATCAGAAGTCTGTCATCTCCCATTTTAAAATTAATAATTTCCAGTATTCTTAAAGCTTTTATGAATAAGAATGCTCCTGGCAAAAACAGGGCAGGTTAGAAACAAAAAAAAAATTACTTTTTGACCATATAGAAATTATGAGAATACACCCAAAAAAAAGTAATTGGGTTTGGACACAGCACTCAGATCCAAAATGTTTTATTTCAGTGGAAATGCTGCAGTAAACTGTGCTTTTAGCAGGGCTGTGAGAGATCAGTAGCTTGGCAATTTGTTGCAGACTGAAAGTGGAGTGGTGACATTTTTAAACTGCTCATGAAGGGCACTGTTTTGGCTTCATTTGTGTCTCTTCCTGCTAAGGAGTTCCTGAAATTCTGATTTCCTCCTCACCCGGTGGATGTTCTCTGCCTTCATCCCCTGAGTGTGGCCGAGCTCCTCTGGGGGACTCAGAAACAAGAGGAGGAGAAGAAGGAAAGTTGGTTCTTGGGTGGGGACTGGATTTAACATTCCCTAAAGCCAAGCCAAGGCTCTCCTGTGAGGGTGTGGCAGTTTTGGCCCTGGTGTGAGCAGCTGGTTGTAGCCTCTTATCCCTAAATTGACCTCACATGGATCCAACATTGGCAAAGCAGGACTGGGTTGATTCCTGTGTTGTTCTGCCTTCCCCTTTCTGCTCTGTCAACATCAACGTTTTCTGTGTGTTGCATATACAATCAACTTTTCTGAGAATTTAAAAATTCTATACAAAGGAAAGACCTTTTTCCCCCCACACCCCCCACCAGCAATTTAAAGTCTGGTTTTAAATTGCAAGGAGAATCACTGGCATGGGAAGTACAAGATCTGAATTTCTTTCCTGATATAACCTTTGTAGTTCAAAAGGGGTGTAGCAGTCCCTGTCTCCTCCACATATACTTGAGCTCTAAAATGTAGAAATATAATTTCACCAATTTCTTCTTTCCTCCCCATCTCTTTTATAGGATATATTGACTATGCTGTATATAAAGTATAGTTAATAATGGATTTTATAGCAAGAAAAGCTCTTTATACCATGCCTAGGGACAGATTTGTCCTACATGACCAGGTCATGGACTGTACCCTACCCTATTAATATGCAAGGATAAAATGGTTTTATGCTCTGAACGTGAAATTTATCCTTTTGGAGAAGATTAGCGTTAGGCCTGTGCACTTAAGTTTTCAGAAAGCCTTAAAAACAGGTGTGTAAGTGGTGCCATCTCTGTCCTCAGGGATGATTTCCCCCCAGCCAAGTGGTACTGTGGCATATTTAATAGCAGTTATTAGTTATAAGGTCATTTTCCAGGTGAAGAAAGTCACTCATTGAATTTTATTAGTGAGCCCCTCACCAGCATCCTCTGCTGCAATCCAGGACCTGCTTTTCCCAAGACCTGGGCATCTGTATCCATCCCAAAACCTGTATTTCTACAACTCTTGTGAATGGGAAAAAAGAACCCTGATGGGATTCCTGGGCTTGATTGTCATTGCTATTCACAAACATCTGGCACTAAAGTGCATTAGAAGGAAATGCCTCCTTTTTAAAAACTAGTAAGATTATTGTATTTTTTCCTTGTCCAGCTCTTCTATAAAGGATAATTCTGCCAGTTTCAAGCTTGCTTGACTCGCAGTGGTATTGGGAGATTTTAGCCACAGTTCTGTAGATTTCCTGTTATTAAAACTTGGTTTCATCACATCAGTCCAGTCTCTTTGGACTTTGAACCAGCTGAGTGCAGAGAGCAACTGAATCCTTAACCATAACAAAACAGTGCAGGGTCAGTGCAGCAAAGTAAATACCCCTGTGATGTTGTGTCTTTGGCTTTCTGTTTGAATTCCAGAGATATTTGTAATACATGGTACAATCTTCATCCAAAGTTCTTTGGAAATGGAGAGTCGTGCCCAGAATTTCCTGCTGTTGTGGTGCCACACCTGATTTTTGCACAGTTCCTGTGTAATCCCTGGTAGTGTCACAACAGCACAGCCTCCCTCTTGACAGCAAGAACAAGAGTTGTGTTCTCTTCTGTCCGTGTGGGTAATTAATATGCATTTTTGGGAGTCATTAAATGTGTCTCTGTGCATCATTCCAGGATGGAAAAGCCCATCTGTGTACTTAGCATTTGTGTGCTTGGTCTTAATGGTGCAGCAGAATTGCTGCAGCCAAATGTGTGAAATCATTTGGGATGTAGGTGAGCGAGGGCTTAAAACCAATATGTATTTTAATGGGCAGAGGATGCCATTCCCCACTTGTCAGAGCCATTCCCTGCTGTAAAGAGGGGATTAGCCACTGGAGAGACCAGGCTGCTGGAGATGCATGGCTTTAACTAATGAGGACAGGGAAGATCATGCTCAGAATACATAAAAATGATCCCAAGGGTCTGAGATGAGCAAGAGCCAAGGAATTGGAAAGGAGGGGTCAGACCTGCTCTGTAGGTTTGGCTTCCTGCAGGAAGTTCATATCCCAGATATTTGCACACTTGTAGTGCTCTCTCCTTTATCAATGTACAGTGGGCAGTAAAGATATATTGAAAACAATCACAAAACCAGCTGATGAAGTAAATTCAAGCCAAGTATGGAATTAAAGCAAGCAGTAGTGCCTTGCTCTCCCTTAGCTGAAAATTCAAGTATTTGTAGGAATCAGGTAGAAATTTTCTGTTAGGCAGCTCCTCTTGGAAGGCGAGTGTCTGTGTTTTCAAGAGAATAAATAAAACTTGGCACTTGACTTGCTCTGAAGTACAATCTTGTCTCCAAGTAACTAGGAAAAGCAGTTTTGCAATCAGTCTTTCAATCAGACTTTCCTGGCTTTTATTATCTTCTGTTGGACCCTTTGTGCTGTTTTGATGTGTTATTTATATGTGGGTAAGTTATTACTAGCTTTAAAAGTGTTTCCAAAGTATCTGGTTACCTCTGGATGCTGGTACAGGTGATGCAGGGAGTACTTGAGCATCTGGTTTGGATGGAAAGGAGGAGGATGGAGAATAAGCAAGGTCACATCTGTATTGTACTTTTCCTTGATCAGGGCTTCCATTTCCTTCTCGCCTTCTCTAGAGAGTTCATAGGTCATTCCTTTTTTTTTTTCTGTGGGAGAAAGATTTTAGTTGAGCTTGAAATTATTTTATTTTCACTCCATCGGCATATCATCAAAATCCTGTATGTTGCTACATTTCCCATTAAGTCTTTAGGTTTTGCTTCCTGAAATTTACTCTTTCACTTTCTCTACTTGGAAAGCTATGTGCCTTATTTCCTAATCTCTTTGTGGAGAATAATCTAAAGCACAGTGATCTGGCTTGCAGCTTTTCATTTATTTTGGGGGGTGGGGGGAGCAAACACTGCTGGAGCACCCCAGTGTCCCAACACTGGCACGTGCTTGGCTCCCGAGCACTGTGTGAGGAGTCTTTGTGCAATAGAAACTCTGGGTTTGTAGCTGGGGGGTTCCTGTGCCACAGCCAGCCAGGGGGAGCTTGCTTCAGGACAATTCCCATTCCTGGGGGAAAAGAGCACCTCCTGTCCCTGTGGGTTGGTCCCAGCAGTTCCTGGGAGAGGAGCCAGCACGTTGATGCTCGTAGGGCTCAGCCTCGCCCCGTGCGCTCCTAAGGTCCGTGAGTGTCCCAGAAAGTTCCGTGTCCCTTTGTGCCATCAGCCACACCTGCTGTCCCCATTCCTGTGCCCAGGGCCTTGCTGGCTCTGGGTGGCCAGGCACTGTGCAGTCATTCCAGCTGGGATCTGGTTTTGTGCAGAACAGGCTCTCCCCACCCCGGCACTCCCAGCCCTTCCCTTCCCGGGCTCGCTCTCTCTGCAGCATCAGAAGGTGAAATACACAGAGGTGGTTTGTGATTAGGACAACAAAAATCTAATATTTCCTATTTATGAGATTAGTTTTTAACAGTTTCTTTTTTGTTGAGGTTTGTTTTGGGTTTGTTTTTTTTTGTTGGCTATAAACACAACAGGAGTATTTACATATCATTGGTTTGGGTTGGAAGGGAATTTAAAGCTCATCCTGTTCCAACCTCCTGCCATGGGCAGGGACATCTCCCACCAGACCAGGTTGCTGTCCCCTAAATGGATGTTGGACAAAGTTTGGGATATCCTAAAGATGGAGCAGGTGGTGTTGGCTCCTAGTATCCATATCATTGTGCCCCTGTTGTGTTTTCTAGAGCAATCATTTTTTTTAAGAAAAAAAAAAGTATTTTATCTAAATGCCTAATAAATAATATTATTTAAATAGTTTTTAAAATAATTTAGGACTGAGAACAAGAAGCCTCAGTTGTGAGAGAAGAGACTTAAAATATACAGAGAGAGAAAATACCCTGAGCCTCCTAGAGCCTCTACTGAGAATTTGCTAAAGACACAGAGCTCCTGGTCAGAGCACGTTGCAATTAACTCACAAGTGTTCATTTAAAATGAGAGACTGGTTTCCTGTGATGTTCATCTTTGTTGGCATATGTTTGATTTTCTGAATTCAGAGCTGATTTCCTTCTCATTCAAAAGTTGGTCAAGGAAAAAAAAAAAAAAAAAAGGGGGGGGGGAAAAAAAGGCGAAAAATAATAATTCACCTTGCGCAGCAGCAACTTTTCCTGGTGTGAGCTCTGGAAATCCACGTTGTGCATTATCTGTGGCACGGAGGGGTGGCTCAGTTTTGCTGCCAGGTGGAGATGTGTTCAGACAGGCTTTTCCCTGGCCAGTGGCCCTGGGGAGCAGCAGAAGGGCCGGGCTGCAGCCCCAGAGCTGGGTGTCCCAGGGAGGGACGGGCCAGGCTCTGGGCAGCGCCAGCCGGTGCCAGGTGCCCCCTGGCATGGGCAGAGGGGAAGGTGCTGGGCACTGCAGGGCACAGCACCACTTCTGTGGCTTGGGAAGCAAATTTGCACTTTGCCTTTCGAGGGAGTCCCACTAAAAAAAAAAAAAAAAAAAAAAAAAAAAAAAAAAAAAGGTAAAACAAAACCATCCGGCGAATTTCCCACGTCAGGTTCTTTTTTCCTTCTGGTGTAGTCCAAAAAGAAGGTGAAAATCAGAGTTAAAAATGCCCTAGTGTAAGTGTTGGATCAGCTCTGCCAAACAAAAGGTTGTTCCTCTCGGAATACTCTATGCATTTCTGTGGTGAAAAGCATTTTCTCCCATTCCTTGCTGGAAATGCTGTGAGAATGTCACACGTACGAATTTGGATGTCGATCCCAAAGCAGATGGAGGCTGGGGAGGGGGGTGTTCTTTTTTTTCTTTTTTTCTTTTTTTTTTTTTTAATTGTTCCCCTCATGTCCCTTTTCATTTTTTTTTATTTTTTTTTATTAAAAAATTAACTCTTTGCATTTGTGCAATAACTACTTGCCATGAGAATGGGCAGACCTTGGAAATGCCCCGACTACTAACACAGCACAAGATGAACTCGAACAGAAAGTGGTGTACTTTTTCCTGAGAACTTTTTTTTTTTTTTAAATAATAAGCTCAGTTTTTACCCCAGTGTATTGTGGTGTCTTACATTTTTAGCAGTATTTTATATTTTTTCTGTAACGCACTAAGTCTTAGATGTTTTTAGAGCTTGTTTGTTATATTCACAATCACGGATTTTAAAAAAGAAAAAAGGAAAAAAAAAAGATCCTCACAAAGACCCAATTGACCAAAAAAAAAAAAAGTGTCATTTTTTTTTTTTTTTGTACAAGTAGCTTTGAGAAGCCCACATTGTGTTGCTGTGACTCATCTTTTGTAACATTTTATTTCTTGGTATTTGTTTAAACATAAAAAAAGTAAGAGTTTATCTGGCTGGCAGTGCAGGGCAGCGCTCCCTCGTCAGCAGACGGCATTGTTTCTGTCTTTGTTTGGTTTAGCCATAAAATGTTTGTTCTCAGCACTGTACAACGGTCCCTATATGATATGGAGAAGCAATATCACTGTATGAAACTCACACGATGTATTATTATTATTATTCACTAGCACCCTAGGTGTGATAATTGAAGTAAATATCTTTTATACAAACACAATTCCGCGTGGGCTGTCTTTTATTGAGGTGAGACCTGAGTCCAAGCAGCAAACATTTACATTGTGCTTCTGGTTTGGTGATGCCCAGAGGGATCACAGGGATGGTTTGGTGGGATTTGTGTTTGGCCAGGGGAAGAAAAATTTGCTTTTTGTGTTACCAGTTCCTATGGGGAGTGTGTGTGTGTTTCCAGTGCCTTAAATATTGAACTGTTAAATGTCCAGAATGTTCAGTGAAATCCAAGTGTGGCCATTCCTGCTGCAGTCAGCTTCACAGACAGAAAATTTGGGGTCTGAGACTGCCAAGGGGGATTGTTTTGAGCACCACAGCAACATATCAACTAATTAAAAAGAAAAAGGATGTCAGCTACCTGAGGTCAGAAATGCTTTAGGGTCAGAAATGCTTTAGGTTCAGAAATGAAAATGTCAAAGAATTTTCCCAGATACTTGGCTCATTATTTATTTTTACAGATCCTTTACAGAAAAATAAATTCCGCATTTAGTGCCTTATGGGATGTTCCTATAAATACTCTCAGTATTTACAGAGCAAGGAGTTTGGTAAGGAACAGATGCTGTAATCCATTGGTGGGATTATGTTTATAAAAGCAGTGGAAGAAATCATTTTTTTGGATGCTCTGGGTGCCAGGTAGAGGATGTGTGTGTGTGTGTCTGTGCTTACCTGGGTGCTCTGTTTTCCCTGGCATGCTCATGCCCGATTTTTTTGTGAATGGAAAGTTATTTTGGGGGATCTACCTTCGTTTCCATCACCTCCTGCAGTACATCCCTGACACATTTCTCCTCCCAGGCTGACCTGTGCCCCCACCCAGGAGTTTCCTGTGGAACAGGAGTTTGGGAGGGCCAGGATGGATCATTTGCTGTGGTTCTGTCCCAGGAAGTTTGTCCTGGAGAGCAGGGAGTCAGGCTGGGATCTCCCACCACAGCGAGGGTGGCACTTTGTCCAGCTCCATGTTGGTGTCCAGTGTGTGTCTTTGCCATCTGTACTTCTGCAGGCATGGGGGAATTCTCCTCAAAATGTATTAAAAATGCTACTGAATGCCTTCATTTCATGACAAATGTGCATTTTCTGGTTTTGAAGAGTCTGTGACAGGTTGTTCCACAGGATGGGAAGGTTCATGGTTTAACACTTTTTTTTTCCCCTTCTCTTTAATAACTGGTCCAACTGTTGATTGCTATAAATGGTATTATTGTGTATAATTTGACCCTAATTTTTTTAAACATGATGCTAAACAGCTAGACTTCTAAAATGCTATGCCTCAGGTAGGTTAATTTGTGTGTTTGTAACCTGCACTTTTCTTCAGGTGGTATCACCATGAAACTCCTAAAATGCCACATGTGGTCATAAGCAAAGGGTGTGTTAAACTTGAGAAAGCACTGACCTGGAGGAGGCTCACAGTAGCTCAGAATTTTGCATCTTGGGATAAAACCAGGCTGTTCTCTTAAACCTAAATCTCAAAAAGTTAATCTTGGGAAGCTAGGAAGGCAACCCAAACCACAAGGAAGCATCTGAGATGTCAGGAGCAGATTTTTATGGTCTTCCATGGAGGTAGTTGGATCTTCCACTGTGACTTTATTTGGGGCAGCCCTTCAAAAGGATGTCAAAATTCTGTCTTTTTGGAAGAAGTGTGTGTTCCCCTAGACCTTTACTGGTTTGAACTGGGACATCACTCTGAGTTCCTGCTGGGACAGAGCTGCTGCTGGGGCTGGATGGGTGAGGTTTGCACAGGAAATGTTACAGGGATTTGCTGGGTTGATGGGAAAAGTCCCTGTTTGTGGCATCTTTGGGTGCAGGAGTAAGATCACACCTCAGTGCCAAGGTCCTGGCTGTGCTCCTGCTCCACCATCAGTGTTTCTTTCAGTGGGAAAAGGGATATTCTTTCCCATGGCATCATGTTCCCACCAGGTACGAGGCTGTGAGTGGCTGACATGGTGCTTTTGAGCCCCACTTCTTTCCATTTGGAAATGCTGTCATTTTCTCCCCAGTGTTTGTGTTTCAATGGAAGTGGTGAAGGAATTGTGTACTTGCCAACAGAGGGCTTCAGAAAACATGATTTGATTACAGCAGAGCATTTTATTTTCTTCTTGCTCCAAGCTATGGGAAACTGATAAGAAAATTCAAACTGTTTTCTTGAACTCTTCCAAGTTACCCATGTAATTATCTTAGTACCCTTGGAAATAATCCCTTCTTATATGAAATCTCTCTCCTTACAGGGTGAATTTATTAAGCAGTGCTGGGTTTCTTTGCTGGGGGCTGTTTATTTTGGAGTGGCTGGGCCAGGAGGAAGGGGAAGGAGAAATCCTTCAAACCTTCCCTTCCCAGCAGGCCCTCAGAATGTGAAAAGAAAGGGAGAAAAGCAGGGGAGGGAGAAGAGATCTTGCCTGCTCCTCTTCTGGCAGCAGCTGTCAGAGAAACCCAGAGAGGTGGGAGGGAGCCCCCAGAGAGTCATGGAATGGTTTGGGTTGGAAGGGACCTTTAAAGGACACCTCCCACTGTCCCAGGCTGCTCCAAACCCTGTCCAGCCTGGCCTTGGGCACTCCCAGGGATCCAGGGACAGCCACAGGTGCTCTGGGCACCCTGTGCCAGGGCCTCATAACCTCATCATAAAAAGCACCTGGATCAGCCCTCTTTTAGTTGGAAACCATCACCCCCTGTCCTGTCGTGCTGCAGTTTGGTGGCTCCTTCTCTCCTCCCCAAGGCCATTTTCCAAGCTGGCCCTGAGGGCCCTGAGGGGAGGGCAGCAGGAGCTCAGAGAAGGTTGCTGGTGTTGGAATGAGCATGGCAGTGGGGGCTTTTCCTTGTGCTTCCTTTGTCACTTGGGCAGATAAGACTCGAGTGTTGTTCTCAGGGTGTTGGACATGATCTGCTCTCTCCTTGTGCCTGTTTTCTCTTGTCTCTTTGGCAGCCTGTGAAGGTAAAAGTGAGCAGGGCTGTTCTTGCTGCCTTCACTGGTGCCATCCCTTGCTGTCTGGAACTGCTCATCTTCTCTATCATCCCTGAAGGGCCTCACTGATGTTCTTGATGTCTTCTCTCACAGCCCTGTATCTGCAGAGAAACCTCATCTCTGCACTCCTGGAGCTTTCCCAGGCCTGGTATCTGTGCCTGGAGACCAGGGAGACTGTGCTAGTACTTACAGATGGCTTTTAGAGATGTCATCATTCCTTTCTTTTCATCCCCTCCTTGCTTTTCCTGCCCTTTCAGAAGGTCTGATCAGAGACTCGAGGCAGGTATAGATGGAGCCCAGAAGCAGCATTGCAGGCTGAGATGATTCCCAGAATAATAATCCAGGCATTCTGGCTACTCAGGAGCTCCTGAAGCTGACTGATCTTTCCTCCCTCCCTGGAGTTTTCTACAAAAGTTGCTTTAAAATGTCTCAAAAGCCCAAATCTTTTGTGTTTCTGTTGTATTGGTGAGATCTCTGGAGCACTTGATCTTCACTACCTTTATTTACCTCGGGGACATTTTTGGAGCAGTATGAATGACACTGATTTTTCATTGCCTCATGGGAGGTGAGATGCATGATGGCTCAGCTGGGCTTTTGCACCACCACCTGCTCTTCAGCCTTGACTTCTGAGCAGATCTGCACCTCAGAGCCCACAGACAGGGCTCTGGTGACTTTTAGAAAGAAACATTCACTCATTCCCTGCCTCCTTGTCCTGTTTCTCAGCCCACTGACAGCTCCCTGCAGTGGTGGCCCCAAGGAAAAGGCTTTGCATGAAGCTGAGGTGGACTGAGTGACTCCCACACACTCTGGGCCAGGCAGAAACGTTGTCCCTCACCATGAAAAGGTCAAGACAGAACTGGAACCATGGAGCTGTACAATGGTGAAAGGCCTTTTCACAATGGTGAACCTTCCTGTTGCAGGAAGGGTTTTGGCTCAGATCTTTCTGCCTTGGCATCTTCACAGCCCAAAAAAAGAAGGCAGAGAAAATCATCTTGTGCTTCCAGGGTTGAATCTGCACAGCTGAATCTGTGCTCCTCATCCCTCCAGCTCCAGAGCAGGGTCAAGGTCGAGTCATCTCCCTTGATTCCCCTGGAAGAGGAGCAGGACTTTGGGCAATAACAGCCTTTTCCAGACTTCCTTAAAAGCTAAATGCCAAGTGTTTCAAGAGCCTGAAATTGGGTCTGAGTTTATGTGTAAACCTTGGGAGCTCTGGCATCAGGCAGAGCCCGAGGTAAGACTTTGCTGGCTTGAAAAGGCTCCTGGAGAGCGATGCCAAGAATTCTTGCCACTTTTTTCTTCATGGGGAAGAACAATGATTTCAACTTGGATGTAACTGTCCAGTCATGAACTGGAGTGGCCCAGCATGGGGAAAGGTGAAAGAGCTGGAAAAATCAAAAGGTCCATGGCAGACCCAGTTTCCTGCTTCTTCCTTTGGCTTCTGCTCCTGGCCCTGGCACTCTCAGACACTCTGTTTGCATTGAGTGAGTCTCCAGCTTTGAGCCTTCCTGCCAAGGCACTCCAAGGTTTACTTATCTTACCATCATCTTCCTTCCAGTCAATAAAATAGACTTCAACCCTTTGAAGCAGTGGCTTTCAGTGCACTTCAGTTGACTTTTCAAAGAGAGCATGCTTCGGCTTCTCAGCTTGTTTTCTTTTTCTTTTTTTTTTTTTTTTTTTTTTTTACAGTTATGTAAATTTAGGGAGGCCAGACAGTAAACGGAGGGAGACGAAAAAGTTCCACGAGGCTAATCAGGGTGTGAATTAGCAGAGCATCAGCTAATCTGCCATAACTGCCCATGTGTGTCTCCTACCCCCATCCCTTCAGCTACACCACTCAGCTCTCATTTCCTCGGGGCTCTGAGGATCCACACCAGCAGTTAGCCCGGTCCCATGGATGTGTAGCAAGTTGCAGCCTATCTCACCCCAAGGTGATTTATTCATCTGTCTGTATCCTCAGTAATCAAGCCACCATCTTATGGAAAGATTGCCTCTCATTCATTTATGTCTGGCCTTATAACTTCAAACTAAGTTGCTAGTATGTCTTAATTTTCTCCATCTGTGAAAACAGATGCTGTTTATTTTGGATGATTTGCCAAGGGAGCCCAGTTGCTGGGGCTTGTTACAGGAGTCAGAGTTGCTGCTGCTCTGTGGCAGCACTGGGCTCGTGGTCTTTGGGGCACTCCCAGAGAGCCCCAGCATCTGCCAGGCTCTGCTCCCCACCAGCCTGGGGGCTGTAATCACTCCAAGGATTTAACCTGCAGCTTTGGAATGCCAAAAGACTGACAGGGCTGTTCACAACAAAAGAAGTGTGAGACTTGTGTCAATCTTTTACTCTTAATTTGGGTTTTGTTTCTTCTCTGTGTGAGGCACCTTTGTGTCCCACCACGTGGCCTGTCCATACAGATCCTTGGTGTTATTTCCAGAAATATTCATCCCATGGCAGTGTCATCCATGGCCGTGCCCCTTGGGCACACAGAATTCCCAGAAGAGACATTTCTTAAGAGCATTTTCTTTGAGCAGAGGCTCTCTCTGAGTATTGATTCAGTGTTTGGCAAGATACCATAGAATTATTAAATGGTTTGGTTTGGAAGGGAACCTTTAACAACACCAACCCCCTGCCATGGGCAGAGACAATTTCCACTGGACCAGGTTGCTCAGGGCCCTATCCAGCCTGGCCTTGAGCACTTCCAGGGATGGGAATAGTTCAGTCTCAGTCTCTTCTGATTTTCTGTGCATCAGACAAGGGGACACCAGCCCTGTCTGTGCCAAGGTGGCACCAGAGCTGCTGCCAGTGTGTGGCTGCCCAGTCCCTGCACTTCTGCTCTTTCCTTCATGAGGCCATGGCAATGTCAGGCCTGCCCTTTTAAAAGCCAGAGCTGGCAGAGTTGGAGGCTAAAGATCCGTGGTTTCAAACCCACTTTCCCCAGGACTTCACCTTCTTTGTCCCGTTACCTTCTGCAGTAGCTCCTTTGAGGTATTTGCACATCTGAGGGGTCAGAGCCAGGGCTCTGCAGCTCAGCAGCTCGGGGAGGACAAAGGCAGATTCCCTTTTTCTGGAGCTCAGTGCCTGAGCTGCCCTGCCTGCCTGGCAGAGCCCTGCTCCTGCTGCTGCAGGTGAAGAGTGGCTGGCACAGAGGTGACGAGCCGGCGGGTGGCCGCGGGCCCCGTGAAAAGAGAAAAGGCATGATTAAAAACAAGAACCAGCAAAAACCGGCTGTGAGGAGTGACACTGAGGGGAGAGGAGAGGGAAGCTCCGTGGGTTTGTTGCTTTCAGTGTCAGGCACGGTTCCAGCCTTTGCTGTTTCTGTGGATGGTTTGTCGGGGCCTGGCCCAGGGACGGGAAGGATGGATGCAGATTCCTTTAAAACTGAGAGCTCTGTGTCTTTGGTGACCTTTTTTTCTCTCAGATTGAAAAATCCAGTCCATGTAACTCAGAAGCCAAAAGGATCATTTAAGAGAGAGATGCAGGAACTGGGATGCAGGGCCTGGGTCTCCTGCTCAGCTCTGCAGAGGATTTTTGGGCAGGGTGGGAGGCCTGTGACACTCCTGGTGTGGTGAACCTTGTCAGGATGCTCTGCAGTGCCTTGTGCAGAATTGGGCCCTCATCCTACGTTTGGCCAGCAATAGCTTCCCAATTACATTTTAATGCAATTTTAAAAGACAGCCAATTGAATAATTAACCGTAGGGAAGAGGTTTTCTTCTTTCCAAATCTTGTTGATGCAAATATTTTGCATCGGGCCACCCATGTTTTGGAGCAGGCAGGGATTCCCCATTCCTGGAGAAATACTGACCTCCAGTGGGATGTGCCTTTAGCACAACGACTCCTGCTCGATCCTGGGTCTTTTATTGGGGCTCTAAAATGTAAAAATGCAGAGGGGAAGAAAATAAATCCATGTGTTGTGTTCAAAGCATGTGCCACCTCTCTTTCCCTGAGGTGAGGCTTGGTTCTTCTGAATAACATGGGAAGGGGAATGGCTTCAAACTGAAAGAAGTTTATCCAATCCAAGTTTAGATTAGAAATTGGGAAGGAATTGTTCCCTGTGAGGGTGGGGAGGCCCTGGCACAGGTTGCCCAGAGAAGCTGTGGCTGCCCCTGGATCCCTGGCAGTGTCCAAGGCCAGGTTGGACAGGGCCTGGAGCAACCTGGGCTGGTGGAAGGTGTCCCTGCCCATGGCAGGGGGTGGAATGGGATGGGCTTTAAGTTCCTTCCCAACCCAAACCACTCTGTGATTCTCTTACACAAACACAGAAATTGTCTTTCTTATTGTTTAGGTTGAAAAAGACCTTTAATATTATCATTGCCCCATCACTGCCAAGCCCACCACAAACCACGTCCCCAAGTGCCACATCTACCAAAAAAGGGGAATTTGCAGCAGCAAAGACCCTGATTCCTGGGAAAGCAGTGTCACTTTGGGCATCACTGCTGCTCTTAGTCCAACCCTGTGGCCAGGGCATCACTCCCCATGCCAGGACCTCCCTCCACAGCTGGTTCCAGGGTGTGTGGAGCATTTCCCAGCCCGGCAAGACTGGGAGAGCTGGAACTGAGCTGTGCACACACTGCACTCCTTGTCTGAAGGCTCAGGGAGGGTGGGAGCCCTGAGGACAGCCTGCCCTTGCTGCTCCCCAGGCAGCCCCTGCACTTCTTGCTCCCTGGCTCTGGATAAATGAGGAATTCTTTTTTGCCTTCCAGCTGTCTGGAGTTCAGGGGAATAATTACAACAGGAATTATCAGGGAGGGACTGGAACAGCTGGGACCTGAGCTTTCACCCACCTGGAAATCCAGGCACAGAGGGACTGATCCTGCGTCCCCGTGGTGGAGGTGCTGGCAGGGCAGAACACCAGCTCTGAACCTGGAGCTGAGCAGGTTTTCCAGACAGGGAGAGACCCAGCCACTGCTGGCAGCAAGGGAGAAAGGTGAAACAAGTCGATTTCTGCTGCAGGACAGTTTTGGGATGGATTTGCCAACGGAACACAGAGCTTGCCCTGCGGTGCTGGTGCTGCGCCTCTCGCTGTAGCTGCAGCTCTCCACTGCTTCACATCTGGGCTGGGGTTATGTGAGGGGAATGAGAGGGTTTTGTTTTGCTCCTGGAGCATTCCAGCAGTGCCTGTTGTGGTTTAGGGTGTGGGTTTTACTCTGGGGGGCAGTTGGAAAGAGGGAGCCTTTGTAGAAAATTGGCTGAGCGGGAGCTGCCGGGGGCTGCACAGCCTGGCCCCGTGCCTGGGGCAGGAGCGGCCCCACCTGAGCCCCTCCTGGGGGGGTCCCCCACCCTGCCCCAGGCCCCCACTCCACCATCTGCCCTGTCAGTGCCTCTCCCAGCCCCCACAGCCAGGGGAGCCTCTTGCATCACCTTTCCCCTGTGGACCAGACCTGGGGATCAGCTCATGGGCTCAGCCCCGCTCATCCCTCTCCAGCTGCCCCCTCTCTGCACAGCCAGGATGCTGCCAGGTGCCCTTGGGGCACCAAAAATACCTGTCTGATGCCTTCGAAGCAGCTGTGCCAGTGCAGGCAGCTGCCTCTGGCACTGGGAGGTGGCGCTGCTCCTTCCCAGGGACTGTGCCCACCCTGGGGCACCCCCAAGGAGGGCTGCACCCCTGGTGCTGAGCAGGGATTGCCTCTGTGGCCCCTCCTGCTGCCCCCAGACATAAGGGGAGAACAGAGCTGCTGCTCTGCGTGGTCTCTGGTGCTGCAGGGGGTTTCTGAGCTCCCTGGTGTGCCCTGGGCACAGCGTGGGGCTCGGTGCCAGCCCTGGCTCTGTTTTGCAGTGCGCTGTGCCGAGCTGCAGCTCCAGCTGACGGAGGCCGTGTCCACCCTGGCGGGGCAGAAGGAGCTGGTGGCCAAGCTGGAGCACGACCTCAGCACCATCCAAGCCCTGCCTGCCGTGCACCGCCCCGATGCTGAGGTACCCCCTGCACAGCCCCTCACACCTGGGGGCTGGGGGAGCCTGCTCACCCCCTCTTTCTTCTTTTTTGATCCTTTCCTTCCTATTCTTTTGTTCTGATGATTCACCCAGCAGGGATGTGCACGGTGCCCGTGCTGTGGGGAGGTGCTGGCCTGGGAGGGGGTGGCACCAGGGGCATGCAGGAACCATCCACCCTTCCCAGCTGGGTCACTCCTTATCCTTGCAGGGTGCCTGTGCAGCAGGGATGAGGCTGCAGCCCCCTGGTTTGCCCAGGAAGGGTTGCTTTGCCCAGGCACCTTTGGGTGGGTGGGAAATGTTTAACCCTTTCTGCTTGTGCTGCCCAGGGTGCAGCCAGCCCCGGCCTGGAGAAGATCCCTGAGCCCATCAAGGAGGCCACGGCGCTGTTTTATGGTGAGAGGAGGGAGCCAAGCTGGGCTGGGAGTCCCCAGCCATGGGCACTTCTGCAGGGGTGGCAGCGTGAGGATGCTCCTGAGCCGTCCCCTGCCCAGTGTGCCTCCCACTGGGACAGTTTTCCGTGCTTTGCCCTTCTTTTGGCTCCTGCCAAGGGGTGCAGCAGGCACGTGCCTGGCCTGGCTCTGTGCTGAGCTGGTGAGCCCAGGCTGAACCAAACACCCTGAGCTCTGTGCTCTGCCTCCTGCTCTTCCCACACCAAACCCCTCCAGAGCCAGTGAGTGAAACATTTCCTGTACATCTGCCCATGGCTGAGGTCTGCAGGAGAAAATGAATCAAAGAAAAAAAAAAAATAATAATAACAACAACTCCTTGCTCCTCCAGGAAACAAACAAACAAAAAAATCCTTCCCTTTTTTTCCTTTTTTCCTTTTTTTGCTTGGTTCTTTTTTTTGTTTGTTTGTTTGTTCTGAAAGGTTTTGAAAACACAAGATAAACAATATCACAGCAACAGTCCCACCAAGCTAAACAACCTGCAGCCACCCATCCTGCCCTATGAATAACTGCTCTGTGCAGCTGGTTGAGTCATGGCCTTGGGGACACATTTCTCCTTGGCTGTGAAGGCCACTGCCAGGAAGGAAGAGCAGGGAGGGATGGGCACAGCCCCCCAGGCACCCACAGAGCCCCACCATGAGGGGGAAACCCATGGGGGACACCCAAAAAATGGGCATCCAAGCTGGTGGTGGATGAGGGGTTGGGGTGGGGGAGAGAGGGTTGTGGCTCTGGGGCTTTGTTTTAATGCTGCAGCTGCTGCAGAAGCCAGAGGAGAGAGTCTGGCAGGGATGGGGAGGGCTGGAGTCAGGGAAAGGCAGCCATGGGTCACACCAAATAATGCAATTGGTTTTCCTGTCCACTTTGAGGATGAGTCTTCAAAAATGAAAAAAAAAAAAAACCCAAAAAAACCCAAAAAAACCATAAATAGGAGTCCATGTTGTAATAACTGTGCACAGGGGTTGATTTGGGTGGCCCCAAGGTCCCACAGCAGGAGGGCCTTGAGCACACCCCTGGGGTGGATGGTGGGCATCTACCAGGCCATCTCTCACAGCAAACCTCATCCACAGGTCACCCTCCATCCCCTGGCACCTCATTCCCTGAGGGGCAGGTGGACTCACTCCTCTCCATCATCTCCAGCCAGAGGGAACGCTTCCGGGCCAAGAACCAGGAGCTGGAGGGGGTGAGTCTGCTGGGGAGGGCTGGGGAGGGGCTGGCTGCTCTGCTGACCTGCAGGGAATTCTGCACCAACCACTGCAAGCAAAAGGAAAATGCATCCTGCTGTGAGCAGGAGCAAAGCCTGCCCCAGCCTGTCCTGCTGCCCCAGCTCAAGGACAGGTCCAAGCCCCTGTGTCCCTGTGCTGGACTCCTGGCACAGTGTTGGGGTGGGGGGGGCATGGAAAAAACACATAGAGAACAGATTTTGGGGTGACAAATTGAAGTAGAGCTCAAAATAACCTTTTCAAAGCTGTCCTGATGCCTTGGGAAAGCTGACCTGAAACAGAGACTGGACAGAGCTAGTGAATAAAGTAGATATTTATTGAAATAGGATCCACATTAGGCTGGACAAGAGCCTGACCAGGGCTACACCCAAGGTGGACTAAGAATGGTGACAAAAAATTGGCTGGTTGGTCACAAGATCTCACATTTTTATAAGTTTTGGTCCATTTGCACATTGGGGTTTAATTATCCAATTCCAGCTCCAGGCTGTCAGGTCCATCCTGCTTGTTCCTCCCTGCAGCCACCCTTGGTTGTGCTTTGGGGCTGAAAGTTGTCCCTGGTGTGCAGCAGGAGAAGGATTTGTTTTGTGTCCCTGCTGTGTGCAGAGCTGAGGGGCACTGACTGTGAGCTCAGAGCTGCACCCTGGGCAGCACAGAGCCTGAAAAACATTAAAGATAAGGCATCAGTCCATTGTGTCTGCACCTCCTGAGGGAGCCACGGCCCACCCCAAAGCCCCCTCAGCCCCCTGGGCAGCCCCAGCCCTTCTCTGGCCACTGAGGGATGGGAGCCCCCTTCTGCCACGGCTGGGACAGTTTTAATTAGGGAGCAATTGGAATTCAGAGCCAGGGGGGTTAATTCCTGAGGGGAGGCTGATCCCCCCTGCCTGGATCCCACTGTCCCTCCACACCCCGAGCAGGAGAACAGGATGCTGCAGCACACGGTGCACGCCCTGCAGAGCGAGCTGGACAGCCTCAGAGCTGACAACATCAAGCTCTACGAGAAGATCAAGTTCCTGCAGAGCTACCCTGGCCGGGTGAGTGCCCACCTGTCCCTCTGTCTGTCCATCCTCGGGCTGGGAGGGACGGACAGTCCCCAGGCACAGAGATTGCACATTTCCAGCGTGCAGCCTGCATGGGAGTTGGAGCTAACTGGGGTGGGAAAGGGGGCAGTGCTCTGTCCAGAGGAGCCAGGAAGGTGCTTTAGAACCTTGCTGAGGGGTCTTTGACACCTTCAAAGCCAGCAGCCCAAATTTCCTCCCTAACAGAGCTGCTACACCCCCCTCTGACCCTCACTGCTGGCAGTGTGCTGCTCTAGCAGGCAAGTGTGGATATTTCTGCCTGACCAGGCTGCCAGAGGTTAAATTGGGACCTCCTGCAATAAACCCCTGCAGCAGAGCCTGGAAAATAATTCATCCTGTCCCACTTGTGCTCATTCCTGAGCTGCTTTGTATCCAGCAGAGAGAGCTGCTCCCTGAGCAGCCAGAAGAGACAAAAGAGCAGAAGCCAGCCCAAAATCACCGCAGCAATGCCAGGAGAAGGGTGGCAAGGGGGGCCAGGCTGCTGCAACCTGCTCTGCTCATGCTGTGGGGTTCATCAGGAGCTTCATCCCGGGGTTTGCAGGAGGCTCAGGCTGCTGCCCGGGAGCTTTTCCACTGCAGGCACTCCCCTGCTCAGGGCCAGGCTCTCCTGACCTCGGGCTTTCCTTAGAAATGCGAAAGTGCCATCACAGAGGGGACACCCAATCCCTGCCGTGCTTCCCCCTGGCTGCTGCCTGCACCGAGCCCGCTTTGTTGAGGGATATTTTAATGTCATTTGGAGCTGGGAAACTCCCACAGCTGTGAGGGACCTTATTTGGTTCTTTCCTTTATGTCTCCGTGATGACGCCAGGTCGTCCCCTCTGACATTTTTCCCGTTTCTCCTGCGGAATATCATCTCCATGTTTATCCTGGGCCACAAGGCAACCCCTGAATGCCATTGCCGTGAGCTAAAGAGCAAAACCCTCCGTGGCAGCAGCGTAGGGATTGCATAATTCACCCCCTAAATGGGGCATGTGACACCTTAAAAATACTCATCAGGGATGGCTGCAGGGGCCAGCTCCTCGCCCCTAAATCGGGCTCTGCTCTCATCCCAGTGACCCAGGGTCGGGTTGCAGCGTGTGAGGGTTACTAAAGGTTTACACAGAGGTGTAACAATGGTGCCCAGCCACAGGGCAACCCTCTGCACGTAGGAACAGGTCCAGGAAGCCTCGGGGAGTGTCAGCATTGCCCAGCTGGGAGCGGCGCTGGGACAGGGAATTAGCACTGGAGCAAGGAGCCAGGGCTTGCAGCAGGCTGTGCCCAGGGCTGCTGCTGTTTCCAGGCTGGATTTGGGCAGGAACGATGTGGAATCTGCAGCTCCTGCAGAGGTGGAGGAAGGAGGAGCAGGGAGGCTGCTGGAGCATCCTCAGGGCTCTCTGCAGCCGAGGCTGTGTCAGGGAATTTCTGTCCCAGGAGAAGGATAAAATCCAGCCTGTCTGAACCCACCCAGACCTTTCACTTCTTTCGAGGGGTTGTGAATGCCCCATCCCTGGGAGAGTTCAGGGCCTGCTGGATAAAGCCTCGATCAGCCAGGTCTGTCAGGAGGTGTCTCTGCCCATGGCAGCAGGATGGGATCAAGTGATAGTTAAGGTCCCTTCCAGCTCCTCCAGATTCTGACCCCCTGATTCCATGACTTGGGGCAGGAAGGATTTTACTGGAACTTGTGGTAAAGCCCTGGTTATACTGAGGCAAATAAAAGCTTTTAAGTTGATTTGAATGAAATTTTACCTGCAAGTGAAATACTTCTGAACACATAATATGCTTCATTTTCCTTCATTTTCCTTGCCTTTTCCCTAGCTTACAAAAGCTCTGTTTGAACAATTATTTCCTCCTCCTAAACTGCTGTCTCCTACCTGGCCCAGCAGCAAAGAAATTCAGGGTGGGATTTGCAGTAGCCCAGGTGAGCTCTGTGAGGATGACACAGGTGACAATTATTTCATGGAAAGGGCCAGAAACACAGGAGAAACAGGGAGTCCCCGTGGCAGAATCCCCTGATGTAACAACACAAGGTCCTTTCCAACCCAGAACATTCCACAATTTAAGGAGAAAGGACTTTGTTCAACAGCTCCCCTTGCACTTCTCCTTTCTGAAGGGGACAGATGCTGCCAGCCCTGTGGGTCAGCTCTGGGCTGTGCTGCTCCATCCTTGGGGGTAATTTCTTCCAAATGGGAGAGCTCAGGGTTCTGTCCCTGTGCTGGGTGTCCCTGCTGGCTCTCAGGCTGCCTTTGCTCCCCCAGGGCAGCAGCAGGGATGACACGGAGCAGCGCTACTCCTCCCAGTACGAGGAACGCCTGGACCCCTTCTCCTCCTTCAGCAGGAAGGTATGAAAGGCTCCCCAGCAGCCCCCTCTGCACCAGCCCCTCTGTCTGCTCTGGGATCACGCCCCAGATGAAATCCAGGGACCTCTGATAGAATGAAACTCACTCGAACGTCCTTTGCTTTCAAAAAACAAAAATAAATAAAAGTCCCTGTGCACAGATGGTGGTGGGGGGTGGGGGGCAAACAGGAGCATCCTTGGGCACAGCATTCCTTTGCTGATTTGCAAACCCCAAATGAGCCCTCTGAGCCTCCAAACCTTGTCTGGTTTCCTTGCAGGAGCGCCAGAGGAAGTACCTGAGCCTCAGTCCCTGGGATAAAGCCACGCTGGGCATGGTGAGAGGCTGCTCTGCCAGCACTGGAGGCAGCTGAGAGGTTTTGAGCCCAGTGCCTGCAGGGAATGGAGCTCTTGGGGAGTGGGAAGGAGCACACGGGGTCATGCTGGAATTTGGGTTAGGAGCAATTCCCTTTCCCCCCTCGCTGCCCAGGGCAGTGGTGGCATCACCATCTCCAGAGGTGTTTGAAGGACATGGAGATGGTGGCACTTGGGGACGTGGTTTAGGGGTGGGTCTGGCAGTGCTGGGGGAATGGTTGGACTCAAAGATTTTTGATGTCTTTTCCAACCTACACAATTCGGATTCTGTTGTATGATTCCAAGCCCCTCTGGTTTGTAATATGGTGTGGGGGCTCAGGGCTGCACCCCCAGCCAGGGGCAAAGCCTCCTGCATAGGAGACCCCCCCAGAGCACCCCAGCACCCCTCACATCTGGGGAGAAGGAGTGTGAGGGGCTGCAGAGGCTCCAGCACTCCAGGGAAGATCTCTGCCCCACACAGCACAGCATCCTCAGGCACACGTTGCCTGCTCATTGCACTCTCCATAAAAACCCCCTCCCAAGCCCTGATCCTTCCTGCTCTGGCTCTCCCTTCCAAGAAAAGCATCAGGGAATATCCTGGGGAAGCTGTGGTGTCTGCAGCAGCAGCAGAGGGTCCTTGCCTGAGCCACAGGGGCCAGGATGTGACTGCTGCCACTGCAAGCTTGGGCTGCCACCTCTTCGGGTATAACTTTCTGAGCTAAAAATGTTGTTATTGAGGAAATCTGACTTATGCTGGAATTTGTGGCATTAGCAGCAGGCTCAGGATGGGGTTTTGGCTGAGTTAACCCCAGCTCTCCAACACAAGGAAGGTGAACGTGGGACTGTGGGGCTGCAGCAGCCCCAGAACACAGAGATATCCTGCAATAAAGGCAGAGCTGTCATTTGCATAAAAACCAAGCAAATGCCAACATGAATATGGATTGTGTGGCGTGCCAGCACCACGGAGAATTAATGAAAGGCATTCACAAAAAAAAAAAAAAAAAAAAAAAAAAAAAAAAAAAAAAAAAAAAAAAAAAACTGACTTAGGGGAGTTATTCCTTGGGAATATTTAAGAACATAATCTTGTTTGTTACAGCAGCCTCCGCCGTGGCCGTGAATAGCAAAGACGATTTGAGCCTGGAATGGGTTTGGTGGGAGATCTGTGGGTTTTAATGCCAGCTTTGGAAAGCCTGCCTGGTGTTTGGGGAATGTGCTTATGTCCATAATGAGTCCCTGGGTTACAACAGGAATAAAGAGTGGCTCTGAAGGAAGGCAGGACCTGTCCTTTGCAAGCCACTCCTCTGCTGATTTTCATGCTTTTGAAGGGATGGGTGCAAAGGTTTTCCCTCTGGGATGTTGGTGTGATGTGCCAAAAGGGTTCAGGCATCAAAAGGGTCTGGCTGTGGCTCAGTGACCTCACCAAAATGAGGGGTGGAGGGAGATTCATCCCGATCCCACAGCTTTCCAGCCCCCAGTGAGCTTGGAGAGCCCTGTGGGGTGACAGGGATGGAAAGCAAACCTTTCAGGACAGACCTTGCAGAGCCAGAGCAAGGGGACACCAGGGCCCAGCTCTGGGAACACCAGGAGCAGCTTCTGGGAGCTCCAACACAGCCTTGGCTCCAGTGCCCTGCTCAGGAGGCGATGAGGGGATGCTGCAAATCACAAAGTTGTTTGAGCTGATGAATTAAAAATGTGCAAAGCTTAATTACAGCCGGGGTTTCTCTGCGGAGCAGGCACTGAGGCAGGGCGGGCACAGCAGGAGCAGGGAGATCTGCTGCAGAGAGCTGGGCTAAAGCAACTCAGAATAAACCCCTAGAAGAGTTTTCAGTGGGGGAAAGCCCACACTTCCCAGCCCAAAATCCACCTTGGTTTGGGCAAATTTGGGCTGAGAGCATAGGCGCTAGTGCAGCCACTTGGAAGGAGCATCCGAGCTAGAGGTGGGTGGCAAACACCACCTGACTGGTGTTTGTGTAGGGTCTGGCAGGAACAGGCTGCCAGTCCTGGCCAGGATCTCTCCCAGCCTGTTTGAGGAGAGCTGGTTTGCAGTGCCCCACGTTGAAATGGGATTTTCCATCCTGCTCCTCTGCAGGGGCGGCTCATCCTGTCCAACAAGACCGCTCGGACCGTGGCCTTCTTCTACACCCTCTTCCTGCACTGCCTGGTCTTCCTGGTGAGTGTGGGGGCCACAGGGGGTGGGCACTGAGGTAAAACATCCACTGCATCCCCTCCAGGGGGGATTTGGGCTGCTCTAAGGTGTTGTGCCAGGCGAGAGCATTGCACCTGCTGCGTCAGTGGCTCTGGAGGCACAGCAGGGCCGGGAGGGTGGGACATGGACATGCCAAGGGACATCCCCCTGGCTTCACAGGGTGGCACTCCCAGCCTGAGTGGGCACAGGCTTGCCCAAGGGCAGGAGCTGGAAGCTGTCTGTGTGTTCATGTTGTTGCTGGGATCAGCCACGGGGCTGTGGTGCCAGGAGCTCACAGTGTGTGCCCAAGCAAGCCCTCTGCCTAGTGGGAGCAAAATTTTGGTTAATTATTATGAATCTAATATCATAAGTGATTTTAGGAATAAAATACATGCCCCTGAGCCCACACTACCTGGTTCTAGTCCATGTGGATCCTATTGCTGGATGCATCCTTAACCTCCTGCTCAGTGGAGTTCATTTGTTGCCTCTCCAGGGATGAGCTCTGGCTCTCCCCATGTTTTTCTCTAGTTTTCAAGTTTCCCCAACTCTACATTGTGGTTGAAAGTAGAGAAGCAGAGGTTTGGGAGGAATGGAGGCTGCAGCCAGCCTGAATCTCCTGGGAGTTTGTCATGGTGCAAACTCCTCCTGTATCCTTGCACAGTTTCTGGGAGTTTATTTGTCATTTCAGAGAGAAAAAAAGCCAAACAAATCATCAATAATTAAATGAGGAAACGAGATGAAAGCCAAATCAGAACAATATTTCTGTCCTGCTCTCAAAGTTATTTTGGTGAGGAAAGGAGCAAAGGAAATAAAAAGTTAAACATCATTAAACTTTAAAGCTCTAACCCAAAAAAAAAAAAAAAAAAAAAAAAGAAAATTCATAAATATTACATGATCTTACATCATCTAGACACAAAAGAACCTGAAATCCAGCACCCAGCACTGGGCTGGGGATGAACTGTGTGTGCCACAGGGGACTGGAGGCAGCCCCTGCTCCTCCATCCCCACAGTGGGAGTGACACCTGTGCCACTGATCCTGGGACACTTCAATGAGCCCTGATTTGGAGCCTGCTGGTGGGTGTTGGTGAGGTTAGGGTGATTCCCTGGTGATGACAGTGATGACAGCTTACAAATCCCCAAGGCTTGAAGGAATCAGTTGGGGATGGGAGGGCTTCTCCCTCTTCCCAAACCCCAGCTCTGCCTCCTCACACCTCGGCTCTGCAATGAAACACGGAGGCATGAAGGTAAAAATGGGCCAAGGCAAGCACTGACCTTCCTTAAGCCTGTTCCAAAAACACATCTCCATCCATGTGCAGCCCTGAGCCTTATCCCAAACCACCACAGCCACAGCAGCACCGTCCCAGTACAAATAACCCACTGGGAAAGGTCATTCTGACCATCCTGAGGGCAACCCCTGCAACACTCTGGAGTTCCCCACCTTGGTGATCACAGAATCACTGCATGGGTGGGAAGGGACCCTAAAGATCCTCCAGTTCCACCCCCTGCCCTTCCACTGTCCCAGGGTGCTCCAAGTCCTGTCCAGCCTGGCCTTGGACACTTCCAGGAATCCAGGGGGAGCCTCAGCTTCTCTGGGCACCCTGTGCCAGGGCCTCCCCGCCCTCACAGGGAAGAATTTCTCCCCGATACCAAGTCTAAACTGACTCTCTCCCAGTCTGAAGCCATTCCTTTGTCCTGTCACTGCATGCCCTTGTCACAAGCCCCTCTCCAGGCTGTGACGGCAGGGCCAGGCTGGCACAGCAGTGGCTCAGACTGCAGTGAGGAGGGGCTGGGGTGGAGGTGGGAGCAGAGCTGATCCCATTCCTCCCCTTGCAGGTGCTCTACAAAACCGCCTGGAGCGAGAGCGTGGGCCGGGACTGCGCCGCCTTCTGCGCCAAGAAGTGAGTGAGGCCAGGCCGGCCCAGCCCGGCTCAGGGCTCTTGGTGGGCAGGGCTTGGTGCTCTGCAGCAGAGATTTTGGGCACCCCAGTGCTGGAAACAAGGCCAGTTAAATGGGCTTTAAACCCAATGAGGGAGAAGGGGGAGAAAAATTTCACAGAACAGGGCAACAGCTTGTGTTCGGTTGGGTTTTCCAAACCCTTTCCTGTGGGCAGCCTTTGCCCAGGAGGAATCCAGACTAAAGCAAAGGTGATCCTGGGGGCCTGGGTCAGATAAAGGTGATCCTGGAGGACTGGGTCAGATAAAGGTGATCCTGGAGGACTGGGTCAGATGAAGGTGATCCTGGGGGCCTGGGTCAGATAAAGGTGATCCTGGGGGCCTGGGTCAGATGAAGGTGATCCTGGGGGCCTGGGTCAGATGAAGGTGATCCTGGAGGACTGGGTCAGATAAAGGTGATCCTGGAGGACTGGGTCAGATAAAGGTGATCCTGGAGACCTGGGTCAGATGAAGGTGATCCTGGAGGACTGGGTCAGATAAAGGTGATCCTGGAGGACTGGGTCAGATGAAGGTGATCCTGGAGGACTGGGTCAGATGAAGGTGATCCTGGAGACCTGGGTCAGATGAAGGTGATCCTGGAGGACTGGGTCAGATAAAGGTGATCCTGGGGGCCTGGGTCAGATGAAGGTGATCCTGGGGGCCTGGGTCAGACCCATGCCATGACTCCAGTCCCCTGCTGCCCATGGCTGGAGCAGAGCACGGCGCTCATCCTCCAGCAATGACCCCTTGGAATCTGCTGGGCTGCCAGAGCACTTTGCTGCAGGTTAACGTGGCTCTGCCCTCTCCCCAGGTATGCTGACCACCTCCACGAGTTCCACAAGAATGGGGACGTGGGTGACATGTGGCAGTGACAGCTGGACACGGCCCCGCCTCTCCAGTCCCGCAGCAGCAGCCGCCCCCCGCTCCTGCCGGCTGCTTTGCTGTAGCTTTGCTCCCTGCTTTGTAGGATGAAGGCAATGATCCCCCCCACTCCCACCCTTGAAATTAAAAGCCTCAGCGAAGGGAGAATCATTTCCCAGCCCTGGAAGGGCTGCAGCAGTTCCCATGCTTTCCTGATGTTTCAGGGAGCTCAGTCTTTACCAAAACACATGGAAAACACAAGATCAGAGGTACCCTCCTCCCAGATCCACATCTTCCTCCCATCCTGTTTGAATTCCAGTGCAACACTGGGTGGGCTAAATCCAGACAGAAATGGGGAGGAGAAGCAACCTCCTGAACTTGCATTTTTAAGTGTTGTGCTATTTGAGAATTCTTATTTTGCTGCAGCTCTGGAGATCTCCTGCCTGTGCTGCTGGGCACTGGCAGATGCCCTTCTCGAGCTGGAGCCCTCAGTTTGGGAATAGTGAGGGGTAGTTAGGACTTACAGGGCATGAAGGGAGGTGCTGCTGGTCAGGCCTGACCTCACAGGGATGCTCCAGACTCTCTTTGCTGAAATGTTTCTGATTTTTAGGAAAGCACAATCAAATCAAGCAATTGCTGGTGATTGGTTTTGCTGGGTCATGAACACTGGGCTGCTAATTTGGGTTGATTGGGGGAGACAGAGGTGATAGGAGATGCTCCAATTAAAAAGAACAGATCCCAGCAAACCCCCCCACTTCCTGCTGTGACCACATGCTGAAGGGAGGTATTAGCTTGTTAACGTGGCCCTCAATTACAATTCCCCTCTGTAGACAGGAGAATAGCATTGCTCCCAATTAATATTTCATTGCAGGCTCACCTCCATTCCCATTCCCGTTGCTGGGAAGCCAGGGCCTGAGTGTGCAAGCAGGGAAGGGCCTCACATCTGCCACGGGCAGCCAGGGTTTATTTATAGGAGCTGTGGCCAATGGCAAAATGTAAAATACTCAGAAATTGAAGGATAAACCTCGAGGGACCAACCTGCACCTGTCCCACTCAGCACAGGGAAAACTGAGCCCAAATGGAAGGGAAGCACCCCGGGATGCAGTGCGGGGGTGATGCTGCCGTGGCTGGGGCCCTCTTCATAAATTAATCAACTTCAGGTCTAGGGTAGATGAGCTTTGGCTGCCTGAAATCAGTAGATGGGAAACACGATCCAGGGAAGGGTGGGCTGCTTTTTGAGGCTTTGTTGGGAAGGTTAAAATTGCTTTTTTTAGCAGCTGTATGTGGTGTCTTGGAATTGCAAAACTTCTGCAGCTATTCACACTTGTACTCCTCATAAATGACTTAAAATAGATGTCGAGTTCTGTTGGACAAGTGATAAAATAAACTTAGCCATGCATTGACTGGGTGGCTTTTGTGCTCTGCTTCCTTTTTTATTTTTTTGGACTTTTGATATTAAACAACTGAGAAATGTCCTGCTCGAGTCCAAGGGCAGAGTGTGCAGCTAATTTTAGAAACCCATTACAGCAGCTAAAGGCAGTGATGTCTCGCAGCGCCGGGGAGGGCAGGACCTCTGTCCCCATGTGCTGGAGCCAGCTGCCATCAACACCAGCATCCCACGGGCCTGAGAAAGGCTCTGGGGATGGAGGACCATGGGAACTGAGCCCAGGCAGCTCCAAATCCTGAGATATTCTGGATATCCCCACGTGTCTGTTGGCAAAGGCACTCAGGCTGAGCGGTGTAGATAAATTTGCCTGGTTAATCTTGGTGAAGTGCTCACGATCCCCCTCTTCCTCAGCCTCCTTTTTCCTTGCTTTTCCAGCCCTGGGAGACCCCAGCAGCCCCAGCCTGGCAGAGCTGGGCTGCTTTGGGTTTTAGACACAGCTTCCTTTGGCCAAGCCCAGCAGCGTGAGGGGTTCTGGGGAGGGCCAGGGGCTGTTCCCCCCCCACCACGAGGGGCCAGAGGTTTTCCAGCCCCCCAGGATACCTGGGTCTTGCCAGTCCCCTGGAGCTGCTGAATTTCATCCCTCTGGCAGAGCTGTCACCTCCTTCCATCCAAAATAAAAACGACAAGCTCACCGATTTGTCCCAAAATCCCTCCGGGGAGGGCAGGCATCAGATGTGTGCTGTTGTTTGCTCTGTTCTGCAGCTTCCAGCAGCTCCCAGCGCCGCGGCGTGCCCAGCTCACCTCGGCTGGCCCATCCCAGCCCTGGTGACCTTGCAGCAGCCCGGGGATGTCCGGGTGTCCCCGGCGGCCGCTCCCAAGAGTGCGGCTCCGGCTGCCAAACCCTGTGGGAGCAGGGAAAGCCTGAGCCGGGGAGGGCTCTCGGGTCACTGCCCGGAGCCTCAGCCAAGTTTTCAGAGCTGCTTCCCAGAGCTGTGCTGGAGGTGCTGGGCTGCAGGGGATCCCGGGGATCCCGGCCGGAGCGGAGTGTGCCGGGACAGAGGGATGTTCCTGCTTAGGACAAAACAAAATCCTGCAGGTTTTGGTGCCTCGGGAGATGCCCTGCATGTGAGGGGAGTCCTGGGGTGGCCAGGCACAGAGAGATGGCTCCTCCAGCCCCCAACACCTCCTGGCACCCCCAGCCAAGCTTGGAAGTACTGGCAGTGCTGTGTCCAAACCCCTTTCCTCCAGAAAAATGACACCGTGCATGAATTAAAGCAAGCAGGAGCCCCAGCTTCGGGCAGGAGCTCCAAACCTGTGCAGGGTTTGCCTGGAGGGCAGCAGGAGCAGCACTGCCCTTCTTGTCCTGGCACCTGTGGGATTGTCACTGGCTGTGCTGGGTTTTGGGGACACACTGAATTCTCCTTATAGACACCTACAGAGCCACAGCCCTGGGCCCCAGCACCCCCTAAACCCCATTTTCAGCCAGGCTCAGAGGGCAGCCCCAAAGCACCCCAAAATCTGTCCCTCTCTTGGAGGCAGGGGGAGAAAATGGGAATGGATTTTTTTACTAATTTGATTACTGATTTTTTACCAATTTGATTTGAAAACCTCTTTTATCCCTGAGCGATTCAAAAGAAAAGGATTTCAGCGACCCCTTGCTCTCCCTTGCTGTTATAAATTTAATTACGGGAAACAATTTTAATTAGTATCGACAGATATTCAGGAAAATAATTATGGGCAAACCTGTGCTTCTTATATCTGCTTAACCTGCGAATCTCCCAGCCCTTCTCAGAGACCCAGGCTGAATTTCGGGGGTTTATCTGCTAATAAAAGGCTCCTGGGGAAGCTGGGCTGGCTAACGAGATAACGGGCTGCTCACATCTGGGTCACAAGTTCAGTTTTTGCCGTGGGCAAAGGAGACAAGAGAGAAATCACTGCCAGGATGTGGCCAATCTGTTGTCATCTGGGGCTGCAGGGCTGAGGGGGCTGATGGCACTCCAGCCCCGCGGATTCAGGATGCTGAACGCCCCGGCAGCTCCGGCAGGAGCAAACCGCAGCAGCGATTATTGCAGCGCTATAAAGAAAACCAATAATGCGATTTCCTAAAGGTTTCCGTCCGGGCGCCTCGTCCCTGCTGGCAGCGGGGCTCCGGAGCCGCTGTCACACAGGCAGGCACCGAGTTTGCGGATGGAAGAGGGAGATCGATGGCTCCGAGCGTGGCTGGAGGCGGCGGAGCCAGCGAGACTCGGGCCGGCAGGAAAAGGAGCTCCAAACACAACCACGGGCAGAGCCAGCGCCGGCAGGAACGCAGCCCAGGTTATTTCGAGTTATTCAGGGTGTACCCATCAGTGTGGTGGATAAACAGAGCGTGGGGCAGGGCATGGACACACGCAGGAAAATGGGGATGAGGCAGGAGCGGTTTGGGTATCTCCACAGACGCGTGGACACAACCCCTGTGGGGAGAAGGAGGGAATACAAAAGGGGTTGGGATGCCTGGCGGCAGGAAGCCGGCCAGGCCGGCCACAGGTATTTTATTTTTGGAAATGTGGCTCTAATTATCCGCTACAAGCAGGCAGGGAAATGGTGGTGCTGCATCTCCACCACTGGATGCCTCTAAATCACAGCTGAACATCTGTCTGGAAGGCATGCTCCAGTTCAGGCAGGAATTCCAGGCAGGCAGCAGGAATGATCATCCAAGGGTGAGCACCACTGCAATCCACCAACCATCGTCCCTAATCCAGGGAGCAAACTGGGCAGTTTGGAAAAGGACAGCAGGGTTTGGGTGCTGGAAGTGCCTTGGCCAGGGTGCTCTTCCTGCTGCTGGGACACCCTGGGAGAGGGGACAGCAGCCAGCAGAGGGATGTGGGGGCGTGTGGGAACCACAGCGGGGCTATCCCAGTGATGGGCTGGCACCATCCCCGCTGCAGCAGAGCTGGGCACCGCTGCCACCAGCTCTAATAACACGTGAGCCCCCTCACCCTGTCCAAAGTGGGATTCTGGGCAAAATCCCTCTCTGCAGGCGGCGAAAGAGGCTCCCCCGTGCTGGTAATAAGTGTTTTATTGCTTCCTGTTGTGTGAGACATCTGACGGCAGGCCGGGCCCAAAGCTGCTGCAGCAGATGGAGAGCCCCGCTCGCTCCCTCCCCCTGCTCCTTGTTTACAGAGTCTCCCTGGAGATGCGCCGGCTTTTCCAGCTCCCGGAGGAAGGGAAGGATCCTCAGCTCGCTCCCCGCCCCAAAAGCCTGTTCCCGTGAAGGCAGGGGAGCCCCAATGAGGCACACAGGGTGGAAAGGCCGTGCTGGTGCTGGGAATGCTGCGGGGGCCGCGGGCACGGATCCCTCCCCAAGGGATCCCTGCGGGGACAGCAGCCACTGCCGGCGTCACCACAACCCCTGCCCTTCACTTCCCAACGGGGAGATGCTGGGAGGGAATTTGGGCACCCCACTGCCCCCAGGCAGCGCCACAGCCCTGGAACAACCTCCAGCGACTTCTCTCCCTGCCCGGAATAACCATCCCCACCGGCAGCGGGGCCAAAAACAGCCCTGGAGGGAGCGGGGGTGGAGAGGAGCCCGCGGGGGTTTGGCCACACTCCCGGGCCCCTGCCCAGCCAGGAAAGGGCTCCTTGCCTTAAAAAACCTGGCTTTGTTCTGCAAACGCTCCCCTCTGCAGCCTGATCCCACGGAGCAGCCCAGCATCCCAGGGGCTGGGGTTGGGGTTGGGGTGGGTGGGAGCAGGCAGGGCACTGCCATTCCCCTGCAGAGAAAAAGCCCCTCGGGGCCCCCGCTGATGGAGGGGACTCTGACACCTCCCCCACGAGCAGGAGCTGCAGATCCCGAGGGCCTGGGGCAGGATGGCACCTGTCCTGTCCCTGCCGTGGTGTCCCCTTCCTCCGGGGTGACACAATCTGCCCTCACTGACCACCTCCCACACAAGTGGGATTTTCCAGGGCTTTTTTTCCCAGTTCCCCTCCACATACCAGCCCCTGCAGGTTCACAGGGTTATGGACTTTCCCTGGCTGCTGCTTTGGGCCACGTGGCTGCATTTTGGGGACTTCTTCAGGGCCACTTTGCCCACCAGCCCTGCTCCTCACACAGCTTTCAAAGGCAAGGCAAGCTTGGGATTTTGGAGCTGCTAACATTTTTAAGAGCTGCTCTGAGTCCAGGCAACGATGGTTTTTCTTTTAATATTTAATGCTTTTTTTTTTTCTTTTTTTCTTTTCTTTTTTTTTTTTTTTTATTGAACACACGTGCAAGGGAGCATTCAGAGCTGCTGCAGGAGAGCTGGGCACTGCAGGAGCACCATGGCCAGCCTGACCCAGCAGTGTGGGGCTGCTTCAAAGCCAAGGTTGCCAGAAGGGCATTTTCCAGCCTGTAGGAAAAGCAAAACCCTGGAAAACAGCAATGAAAAAGCCACTTGGACCAGCAGAGCAAGAAGTGCTGGGGAGAGGATCCTGCACAGCAAAGATCAGCCCTTTGCCAGCAGGAGCAGCACAGTTTTCCCCAAGGTTTCCAGGTGCAAGGAGCTGCTGTTGCTGGAGTGGTTGCAAGTGGGAAAGGTGAAAGCCCTTTTTCTGTGTCTGAAATCTCCAGGGGCTTGGCTCCTGCTGTCCTCTGGGACAATGGGATCCTGGAGCAGCAGCATTGAGGGAGTCCACAGCTC
Organism: Cettia cetti; assembly: GCA_013401135.1. Classification (NCBI taxonomy): domain Eukaryota; kingdom Metazoa; phylum Chordata; class Aves; order Passeriformes; family Sylviidae; genus Cettia; species Cettia cetti. The sequence continues at coordinate 5,142 of VZUI01088602.1, read as the reverse complement.
TGTGACAGCCAGAAAGAGCAAGGGGGAAGGATCTGACCTGGGACAGGCCCAGGGATGTTGGTGCTGCAGTCCTCAGCTGCCTCATCCTGGCTGTGGGTCAGGACTGGCACACAGGAGCCCCAGCCTGTCCCCAGGCAGAGGCACTGGTGCAGCTGCAGGAGGTGACTGAAGGGTGATGCTGCTGGAAACCCCCTGCCCAGGGCAGCAAAGCCTCAGACAGGGTCTGGGGAGGGTTTTGAAGCCTTTTCCTCTTGGTCTCTGTGCAGGCAGAACAAGCCTCTGACACCATTTCTGCCAGCAGAGCAGAGCAGCACAAAGAAAAGGAATATTTAAGAGACAACCCACAGGCAGCTGATAACCTCTGACCTCTGCCTGCAGAAGCAGGAGGTGGTTTGGAAGAGACGGTGCAGAAGGTTCCTGTCCCCCTTGGAGAGACACAGACCTGGTCACCCCAGCAGGGCCAGCACAGCCACGAGGAACAGAGCCCAGGGTGTGAGGAGGCAGGAGCAAACACACCGTGGTTTTAGGGAGATTTTTTTTTTTTTTTTTTTTTTTTTTTGCTAAAATTTCAGTTCTGCAGCCCCAGCTGACGCCTCCCCAGCACAAGGACTGGTGTGAGTGCCCGCCCCGACACGGGGCTGTGCCCCTGCCCACAGCGCTGCACGCTCGGCGAGCTCCCCACCTGAGCTCCGCCTGCAGGTGCCGAGAGGGGGCCGGAGCGCAGCGACAGCATCGCTTTCCATTTGCATCAGCAGCAGGGAGAGGAGCAGCAGCGCCAGACTCCGCTGGCTGCCCCCGCGGTGGCCCGAGGGAGGGGAGAAGGTGTCCTCAGAGGTGGTGTTGTTTGGACAATCCTCTCTCAGGTACAGGGCTGGGACTCCTGGGGATGGTTCTGTGCAAGGCTAGGAGTTGGACTCGATGACCCTTGTGGGTCCCCCCCAACTCAGCTTTTTCTGTGATTTTGTAGCAGAAAAAAATATTTCAATAATATAGAATTACAGGACAACACGGGGTCAGTTGAGAAAGAAGGGATGCACCCATCTGCCTTCAAACATGCTCCCAGGAGACACAGAGAAAGCACCAACAGACCCTGCTGGTGCAGATCCGTGGCATTCCAGGGGGCCCAGTGAGCTCCATCCCAGCAGCAAGCAGCAGGACAGACTTGTCCTTCTTGGAGGCATCAAGCTCAGGCAGAACCACTGTAAGATGGGAAATGTCGAACTGTGTCTGCTGATCCAGAGCTGAACATCCCCTTTTTGCTCCTAATTCTCCCAGCACCATCAGGGATGCAGAAGGATCAAGCCCTGAACTCTTTTTCCACCTCACAGTGAGATGGCACTCCCTCCCCACTCATCAACCCCAAATAATCCTCCCTCCCATCTGAGTCAGACACTGAGAGGCTGCTGAGCACAGCCCTGAACAGATGTTTGAAGCACAGAAGAGCTGTCATGAGGTGAGGGACAGGCTGTGTGCACACAAAAAGGATGAGGGGTGAAGTGTTGGTGCTGAAAGCTGGCTTAGCACTCTCCAGCACGGCTCCTGGGCTCAGCTGGTGCTCTCCACCCAAACTCCACCCAAACTCCATTGGTTATCCCACAGAAAGAAGAGGATGGGTTTTGGTCCTGTTTTTGTATCCCTTTCTGTCTGAACATCCTCCCCCAGGGAATTCCAGCTGGTCTGGCTTTGTTCTGGTCTGTGGTTGGGCTTGTCCATCTCTGAGGTCATCCTGGGGAGCATCACTCAACCAGGGCTGCACAAACACTCTGGGCAAGAAAAAGCTCAGGTCACAGAGGAAACATTAAACACCATTTTGTGTTGAAAGGAAAGGGCTTTGCTCCCTCTGGAAGGTAAATCCTGAGCTGCAGGGTGAGGAGGAGAAGGGAATTTGCACATCAAGGTCTTCCCTTCAGTGAAGGCTCCTCCAGCCCTGTGGCTGGGCTGTCACTGCCTATTTGCCTTCTCCAACACACCAAAGGACATTTTATAACAATTTCTCCTCCACAGATAAACACAGACCCAAACCACTATTTCTCCAGGTTTCCTCTCTTTCCCCCTTTCATCCCTGTGACATCTTCCTCCAATAAATTCTCCCCTTACATCCCATTAGGGACTGCTCCTGGACAATTTGCAGCTGTGACAGCCCGGGAGGTGCCTGAGGCCTGTCTGCCTGCCTGACAGCTCACACACGCCCCCGGCTCTGCCGTGCCTGCTGCACGGAACGGTTCCACGGCCGGGCTGCCCCGGCCACAGCGAGCCCCTAACTCCCTTTCCAGGTTATTCCCGCGATGCTCCACAAACCCCTTCACCTCCCCTCTCCACCACGGGTTTGTGGCCTCACAGCACGAGGGGTTTGCTAGAAAAACCAGCCCCAGCAGCGCTGCCCGGGTCAGCCCCGGCCGGCCCGGGCCGTGGCGAGGATGGAGCTGGAGCTGCCGGCGGTGCCGGGAGGCGCGGGCGGAGGGAGCGCAGCCGGAGCTGGCACGGCTCGGATGCCGGATGCCTCCGGGCACAGGATTTCAAGGGCACGTCACGCTCCAGCCGGGATGCTGCCAGCAGCCCTCCCCAGCGCTGGCTGAGCCACTCGCTTGATTCCTTCCAGCGATTTTTTTTTTTTTTTTTTAAGGCAGCTAATCGCTCCGAGGGAGTCCCGGAGTAATGAGAATTGGCAGGAGCGGACAGATATTAGGTTTATTCACCACCAGTTTTAAATCATTTAGCATAGCAGAAAGGCCACGGTTCGACAGGCAACGTGTTCTGCTTTGTTCCTGTCGTGAGTCCTGTTAAAGGGTTTAGTGGTGAGTGGGAACAGGGGTGTCCGTGGGGCAGGGGCTCTGCGTCTCTGGGGTTGGCACAGGGGTGAGCAGGGCCAAAAAATGGGGACAAGGATTTGAGCCAAAGGAGCTCCCACCAGCTGCAGACTGGGGCTCGTGAAGGATTTTTTGTCCTGTTGAAGGCAGCTCATGGCTTTGGTTTAAAAATAAAGCCTTAAAAAGGCAATTTGGGGAGCTGGCCCGGGGATGCTCTTTGCACAGCAGAACGCAGCTCCTTGGGGATTGCTGAGAAAAGTCGCGGGAGATGTTAAACTTTCACCCTGGCAATTATTGTAAATCTCTCTGGTCAAGGCCCAGACCTAAAATTAGCCCACGAGCCCTTTTAGAGGTTGGGATTTTTCACTTGATTTTCCAAGTGACCGACCAGCGGTGGAGCAAACCATGCCCTTCCACACTCAGAGCCTGGGCGTGTTTTTTACTTGCAGCCCCCGTGTTTGATGGAAGCAAGGGCAGGCATTCCAGCCTGGTTTTACACATCCTGAAACAAGCAGCATCCCATGGAGGGAAGGCAGGAGAGAGCCTGTTCTGTACCAATCACAAAGCATTTGTCCTGGATCGTGAAAGGAATCCCAGCCCTTCCCTGCGCTCCTGGTTCTGCTCTTAGTGATGGTTGGTAAAATCCAGGAGTTGGTAAAAGCTGAGATGCTGGGCTTTCAGCTGCCTGCATGGGAGCAGCCACATCCTCTGCATGGCCCTTTCCCTTCAGGATGGGCTGGCTGGTCCCGTGGCACAGGCAGGGCACGGCAGCAGCTCCGAGCAGCTCCCGGCCCTGCTGCCAATCGATAGCGAGTGCAATGAAAACCTTAATGAAATTCCAGCCCCAGAGAGTATTGATTGTGTGTTTTCTTTAAAAATGGATATGAATGGGAGAGAGGCTTTTTGGAGGAGAGGCAGGGGAAGAGGGAACAAATTGTCAGCTGCTGTGGGAGGTGGGTGGCCCAGGGTCACCTGCCCTGGCAGTGGGATCCAGCCCCTCTGTGAGCATGCTTCACCCCCAGAATGCCCCTGGGAAGGGAAGCATAGAATGCCAGAAACATTTAATGGTTTGGGTTAGAAGGAACCTTAAAGCTCATCTCACACCCTCTGCCATGGGCAGGGACACCTTCTACCAGCCCAGGTTGCTCCAAGCCCTGCCCAACCTGGCCTTGAAAACGTGACCAGCCAAAAGCAGGAGGGAAAGAATCCACCCAAAATCATCACAAACCCAGCCATAATGGAGAAAATCAAGAGTCCCTGTCCCAGTCGTGCCTCCTCAGCTGTGCTTTTGCACTGTTCACCTTGGCCCATGTTTCATGCTGCTGCCAAAAACACACCAAAAAAGAGAAATGCTTAGGAAGATGCTGCTTTGGGGAAAGAAAAAGCAAATGGTGCATCACTCTGCACCAGCCCTATAGCAAATCTCCTTCTTCTCCCTCAAACCAGCCTCACCCCAAATCTCCCCAGAATACACCCCTCAGGATAACGGGATGGTGAGGAACAATAATAAATAATAATAATAACAATAATGGTAAAAAGCACCCTTCTCCACCTCTTACATAACCAGCATTGTCTTAATCCTACAGGTGCTTCACAGGAGTAAAAAGGATTTGTTCCTCCTGCAAATCCTTTCTTTTTTTTTTTTTTTTTTTTTTTTTTTTTTTTTTTTTTTTTTAATGGTGACTCATCCTTATCCACCCTGGACACGCCATGGGGAGGCTGGGCAGGGTCCCAGGGGCAGTGTGACCCCCAACTCCACCCCTTAAACCTCTCTTGGCTTCAGTTCCCCTGGCTTGGGGTTTGGTCCATCCTGACCCATCCTGTCCTGGGGTTCAGCCTGTCCTGAATCCCCTGGCAGGGAAAGTGCTCTGAGATGGGCCCCAAAATGCATCAGCAAGATGATAAAGGCAGGCACTGTGTCCAGACCCCAAAACTCCCCCAGGAGCCACCCCAGTCACACCTCCCTGCCTTGTGCCCCCTGGGAATGTGGGTGTCGGGGGAAATCACCCCAATCCCCTCTCCAAGGACAAATGCTGGGTGACAGATGGGGCGAGGACAGGCTGCAGCCCCTCTTCAGAGCACGGGGGTGCCCTGCCACGATGTGTGCACCTTGAGGATCTCGGGGGGCCTGAACACTTGGCACCTTGAAAAGGCAGGCTGCTGCCCGTGGATTTGCGGTGGCCCCGGGAGGGTTGGGGAGCCCGAGGACGGCTTTGGGGTGCCCGCTGTAATTCGGGGCGCTCTGGCAGACACGCGGCCCCGCAGCCGGCGGTGGGCGGGGATGTGTCGGTGTCCCTGGGGGTCCCCAGGCGGGCCGCGGGGCGGGGGCGGCGGG
>VZUI01088598.1:0-138700 GCA_013401135.1 Cettia cetti | reverse complement strand
CTGACCGCCCCCGCCAGGCGGGCCCTGCCGGGACCGCGCCGAGCCGAGCCGGGCCGGGCCAGGCCGGGCCGGAGCGCTGCCGGCCGCTGCCCCTTCCCGGCGGGTCCTTCCCGCCCGGTGTCCCGGGCGCCGTGTCCCCGTCGCGCCGCCGTCCCGCCGCCACCGACGGCGCCTCAGCCCGTTTGGAAACTGACTCATTCTGTAAATAATCTTTGACGTCCCCACAAAGCCGCCCTTCGAGAGGAGTTTATTAGCACGGAGCCATTAAAACAGATGTCATGTTAGCTTCCCCGTGACATTTGGGTGACACATCTCTCCCGATGAATTGCTAATTGTCTTCCCGCCCGCAGTAAACATCCCGCTCCATTGTCTGAGCTCAAGAGAGTTTCTGCCGCAAAATCCAGTCCTGCGCGGCGGAGAGACCTCTCCGTGCGCCTCCCCGACCCCGGGCCCCGGCCCCCTCGGTGGTACAGCTACCCTTCTTGCGCCCCTCAGACCGCGTCTGCCTCTGCTGCCCCCCCGGCTGGAGCCCCGGCCCCTTCCCCGCACCTGGAGGTGCGGCAGGCCCGGCCCGACAGCCTCGGTGCTCTGCCCTGCCCTCCGCCGCCGCTCCCCCGGCTGGGCGCGCCCCTCTCCCGCCACCGCAGGGACCCCCCCGCCCTGCAGCACCCCCGCTCCCTTCCCGCCGGGCTCCCGCAGAGACCCGCGCCCGCGGGGCCGGGGGGCGGGGGGGAGAGTGGCCCTCCCGCCGTCTCTCCCCTTCTGGCATAACACCCTTTCCCAGCTCCTCCGAGTTGTTTATTTTGCCTGGAACAAAAGGTGTGTGTGGTGGGGTCGGGGGAGGCGGCCCATTTCCAGCTAAGTCCAGGCACGGCGGTGACCTATGTCTGTCATTTTCGGATGTGAAAAGCAGGGATGCGCGCTGCCGAGCCGTCTCCTCCTTATTCCCTGATGAAGGTACTGGGAGGAAGCTGTCAGAGGGCTTTGAGAGGATAAGACAGAGCAGTCTTAAAGAGGAGCTTTGCAGCTGAGTGGCTGACTGAATCCGTCTTACCTATGTACGTAAGGTTTCATATTCATAGCCGTCGTCTGTACGTTGATACATAATCTCTCGCCCTTGTTAATTCTCAATAGATGCAGAGATAACTAATCCTCCCAGATAGATAGACACGGGCAGATTACGCGAGTGCAGTCTATCTACCTATCTGTCTGTATAGTCCCACACGCATATATATAAGCACGTAAAGAGATTTCACTGCGTTTTCTTCCTCAGGAGTACACAGGAGTGAGCGGATACAGAGCCCGACGCCTTGCCTAGCAGATGTAGAAGTGCTCGGCGAGAATAAACATACATGTATCGCTCACATATTCGGGGCTACTTGTTAGAGTTTCTTTGTCCTGCACCCACTTTCTCTCCCTCTGCTTCTCCACAGTGTACTCCAGTTTCATACGAACACAGGCTTTCCTAGTGAGGAAAATTACAGAAAGAGGGAAAGGGAGGCGAAAGATTGGGTAGAACCGGAGTCTTTTAGAAAACAAACCGAACACAACCCTCCCCCTCACCCCAATCAGCAACACCGGAACTAGAAATTATTTATCTGCTGGACAAAGAGACCTATCTGAAGTCAACGGCGATATGATTTTCATTGCCCAAAAATGTGTCCGTCCTTCAGGCCAGCCGGCATATACGGCGAGGCTACCTGGGCTCAGCTTTGTTCTGATTTTTAGCAGACGTGGTTTATGGGTGCCAATCGTGAAAAAAAAAAAAAAAAAAAAAAAAAAAAAAAAAAAAAAAAAAAAAAAAAAAAAAAAAAGCAAGCAGCAGCTATCTTAGGATGCTTGCTGAATGTTGCCCAGAGTGTGCCTAGCCTCTGCCCGCCCCAGTCCGGGGGTGTTCGTCCCCCCACTCCCCAGGGAAGCCGGGCACGATGGCGCCGCTGGGGCAGCGCCGGTCCCGGCCGGCTGCGCGGACACCGTGGGGTCTGAACTCGGCCGAGTTTGCAAGTGTCGTTCAGTACCTGTCCGCCTCCGCGGATGGGATGGATTTGCAGCCGCTGGGAAGATGCCCGGCTCTAGCCCGCCGGCAGAAATCCCACGGGTGCCGCCGAGTCTCGGTCACCCCTGCCCGGGCCTGCCTGGCCTGGCCCGGCCCGGCTGGACCCTGCCGGGACCGGTGCCTGCAGGTGCTGCGCAGCCTGCCAGCCGCAGCTCTGTATGACTGGAATCCTGCCCCCGGAGAGGGGCGGGGGGTGGCGGTGTTCAAATGCCACCTCAGTACTCCTCGGTGAATATTAAACATCATTGTCTTACAAATGAGGAGAAACCGCTACCGTCAGAATAATAATAAACTACCTCTTGAAACCCTAAGTCTCTTACAGCGGGGCGTTAGAGACGACGAAGCTCTTAGGGCTAAAATCGGATTCCTCCCACCTGCGACTTCCCCGTGTCCTCATGTCCTGAAACTGTCCGTCTTGTTTGACATCTTTGTTCTGCCATTAGCCACAAGATACACACCGGTCCCCACAAGAACGATGGAATGATTTCATCTCGTATGAATTCCTGCAACCTTTCTGTAAAAAGGGGGTATTTTCACTCTGGTCCTGCCCTTCTGATGATCAAGTTGTCTCCTTGACTGGAAACACGGGGGGGACGTGGGACTCTGTCACTGAATCTGGGTCAGAAGAGGAAGGCAGCTTATGTTCCCTGGCCAAGGTTTCTCCCTTCGGCTATTGACTTTGTCCTATGTCAGTGAAGTCACTAAGACTTATTTATGTCTGCAGGTCCAGAGCAAACTTTGAAGAATCCTTGTGTTCTACACCTCTCCGCTGAGGCTGTGAATGAGAGAGTGAGTCACTCGAGAATAACCATGTATCAGAGGGGAAACAGCTCCCTGCAAGCGGGGATCACGTATTAGGAAGCAGCTTCCCGAGCTGTATTGTTCAGACTGATGCTTACTTGTCTCATTACAAAATCAAGACACTCCTCTGTCTCATGCAACATCCTAGTGTCACATCTCGAGAAGAGAGAGGAAAGTCCGAAGAAGTGAAGGTGACAGGTTAAAAAACTGAGGCAGGAACCACCACCCTTCCAAAATAAAAACCTCCTCAACCAAATATAGCACCAAATAAGCCACAAATCTATACGTAATCAATACTGATCTGGAACCAATCTGTTCCTCCCCAGCTTTGTGCAGATCCAGGGCTGCAAGTGCTTGTGATTACAGCAAGTAGGAGGGTCATTTTCTAACAAGGGTGCTCACTGTATCTGAGCTCCAAATTATCCAGAGAGGACAGATGGCCCTTCTGATCTTATAATGAGAGCAGGGAGTGATTATCAGCCTGAACCCAAAAATGATGCTCTGCTGACATATTTTCACAGTTCTGAAATCTGTGCTTGCACTTATGCCTCGCTTCATATCCCTCTTCGTTTAATTTAGGCATCATTTGGGATTTTGGAGGGCTGTGTGAAATCCGTCCATTTATCTCTGTCTGTGCGTCTGTGTCTCTCTCCCCATGTATCTATCTAGGACATGTGTACAGACACAAAACAAAGGAAAGCAAAAGGTCACTTCACAGGAACTCTTAACCCAAATCACGCTTGGCAAAATATTTATATATAAATATATTTGCCAATAATTAAGAAGCCCAGCTGCTTCCCGGATGCCTAGATTTTATGTCTGCTTCTTGGCAGTTTTCTGGAGCTGTTGCATTCCATCTTTGCAATTACTACACTACATGGTGAGTCAGCCCAGACCCTAGGTCCCTCTTTGGGGGGAAAAAAAAAAATCATCATACTTGTGTATGTGCATATTTGGTTCCTGCTTAAACCGTTTTTTTTTGTTTTTGTTTTTGTTTTTTTTTTTCCAGAAAGATCTGTAGCAGAGAGCAGAATCCTCCACGAAGAAAAAAAAAAATCATGATGGCGGAGTGTAAAGGGAGATATTTCTTTCATTTGCAGATTTCTGCTACTTTTCAGCCTAAAAGCAGTGTTAATCACCTTTACCCTCCAAAGAAAGCATAACAGAGAAGGAGGGCCGGGGAAGTTCCTGGTGACTGGCGGCAGTCAGATCTCCATCCCTCTTTCCAAGTCCCTCAGAGGTGAACTTGCAATTGCAGAGAAGTTAGGTCAGTACAAACAAATTAAATCAGGAGCTATCCAGTGGTTACACAGTCATTTCATTCTCCTATTTGCACTGTAATATTGCATTACCCTCTAATTGTCACATATACTTTTCACTCTCCAAATATGGAAGACAAATACTGAATCCGTTTAAAGTTGCGCCGCTTCCCAGGCTGCCCAGCTGGGCCAGGAAAGCCTTTTCTGCGTGTTCTTGCTGCCATCTACTGGTCCCACGGCCTCAGCCCTCCATCCCTCACACTTCCCTCTGTTTTCACAGCCAGGAGAAGGAAAAGGTCTATGGCAAACAGTGGGAAATGCACCTAATGAGAAAAGGCGTGATAATGTCGGCAGCGGCACAGGGAGGTCACCACGCCGTTAACTTTCAGCATAGGGGAAAAGGACGCTTTTAGTTATTGGAGCTGTATTCACTACTTAGAACTAAGCATGTGTTTAGTATCTGGTATCTTTGTAGACTCCAGCTCTAGGTGTAAGCTGCTTTTATACAAATAAGGCAGTTATTTCATATTTTTGTGCTAAGAGCTTTTAATAATGTATTTTTTCAAGAAAAAAAACATCCTTTTTGCAGGAAAAAAAGCCCCAAGTTTAGATAGCCTGTATCATTACCAGTGTCAGATTTAAAGGCAGCCAGTGGCAAAGTTTCCCCTACTCCCTTTTCCCTCATCAGTATCTGTCTGAACTCCACCCCCAAACCTTGGCAGAAGAGGTGTGTCATACTACATAAATAACATCAATTTGTCTTTGTCTGCATTTTGCAAATATTTTCTCTAGAAAGTATTTTTTTTCATAGCAGCAGCATTTTTTTCTTGAGGGATCACTTCATGTTATTGTCTGTTTATTTCCAAATGACTGCTGATTTGGAGTGATGACACCATCTAATAACTTTATCCCATGAAAATCATACCATATACATAAAAACTTCTTGGAGGAATGTGTGGTTAGGAGAAATTTCTGGAGCAATACGTTCCATTTGCACCTGTAGATTGTCTGGGCCAGATCCACTGAAGGCTTGACAGTCACTTAACTATGGAGGCCTGAGCTAAATCCCCCAGGTTCCCATGATCCCTGCAGTAAAACCTTCACAGTGCCCATGCTTCAGACACACAGAGTATAGGAATTTTCTGAGGGCATCGAGAAGCTCTGGGGCATTCTGAGGGCAATGAGAAGTTTTAGGCCTTGGACCCGTCAGCTACCTGGGTCAAAGATCCCTTTACAGAGCCCACCTGCAAGGCCTCACTCAGGGGTCAGTGGTTTACTATCCTAAAAGTGCTGCCTCCTCCACTGTCTCCTGCAATGTGAGAAACTTGGGTATTGATTTTTACTCCAAACAAGGCAGGGTATAGCCACAGGGTATAGTTAACCATAGGAAACCTTTTTACTTCCATGTGACAAAAATCCAGCTTAAGGAACAGAGTTCTGACCGGATGGGCCACATCCCTGTAGGGCAGTGACTTAGATTGAAGTCCTGATTCCTTTAATGCCTTGGGTTTAATTTTTAGAAAATAGGTATCTGAGGTAGTCTTTCTGAGTTGCATTTCTTGATTCAAAAATCTGCCTGACTATTTTAACCATCCCCTGGCTTTGTGGCACAGCTTCTGGGGCACCTGACCTTTGGTAGCAGTGATCTTCACCCAAATGAGGTTAAGAATGCAGAGTTTAAAACTCCGGTTGTCAGGAGAACACTAACAATGCAAGTGATGCAATGCAGAGACCTTAAGTTGTTTGTGCCTCATTCTGAAAAGGCAGCTAAACAGAATGGTCTGAGCACAAGGAAACGGGACACACCATGCTCTCCTTCATATAGCTAATCAATGAATAAAGAACAACCCACAGATTCCCATCGGGCCTTGACTTCAGTATCAAACAAAGCATTCAGTTTTTTTTTTTTTTTTTTAAGGATATGCAAAGAATTATAGTACGTATTTTGAGACTGTGGATTTTTAAAGTTAAGACCAAAGATATTTTTAATGTGTCATAAAACAGGCATGCCCTGGTGATCCCTTCCCACCCCCCTAATCTGCACAATTTGACGTTTCCCATGGTGTCTGAGCAGAGGAACAGTATGGTTATGAGGTACCTGAGGTATTGATCAGTAGAATAAGGCCTTCACACAACGGTAGAGTGTCACATCCATCCCCGTGAGATCTCTGAGGGTCACTTCATTAATTGTGGCTTGTTTCTGAATAAGCAATGCTGTGACAGTCACACCTGTAGAAAGAAGATGTGACAGCTTTTGGCTCCTGACTCGAACCATCCTGGGAAGTTATTAGCTAACTTCCTTTTTTTTACTGCTATTAGTCTAGGTTTGCCTGTTCAAAGAGATTTTGCCTCAGCATAAATGAACATCAAACAGCACATTATCATTAAAAGCATTTAGCCTTTTTTTAGCAGGACATATTGATATTATATTATGCTTTGCCAGTGTAACACCCACATAACATCTTATGGCCACCCAATTTTTAAGCTGCTAGCCACTTTCTCTTCTGCTTGCACGATGCACTGATCGCTGCAATACAGGCTGTATCGAGGCACACCCTGGCTGAGTGCATTTAACCTGTGTGCTGCTCTAAAATACCTGTGCTCTCAAGGTTGAACAGATGGCCACAGAAGATGTTTCACGATATCTCTGCTTAAATGCCTCTCTGCACATGAGAAAATTATTTTTTGGGCAGTATAGCATATGATCATATGGGTCCTCTGTGACTGAGATGCAAGCATACTGAGGACACAGCTGAGGCATGCTCTCAGCTTGAGCTGAGGTGCAGGGGAAAGATTTGTGTCATTTTGCACATTCCAAATCATTTGGGGATCACAGCAATGAGCTTTGTGTTCAGACTGTTGGCTAGCTTTTTTTAAACCAGAGATTAATTTTATTCGAGGGAATTGCCCAGAATCTTGTATAAAGGAAGACCTCAAGACGGATTCTGCAAAGCCCAGTGGAAAAATGATGTTATTGTTGTTTTAAATAGTGTTCAACATATGACACTGTGAAACATAATGAGTAGCCTGAACATCTTGCTGCATCACTAATTCATAGTAATACAATTCTTTTTTTCTGAGATGGTTTGTAGTTCTTCTTGTATCACTTGTAAGTGGTACTTTGAAGTCAATCGATGCCTATTGTTCAACATCTTTAGCAGATTTCAAAACTGAGGGAATTTATTCCATGCAAAGGTTAACATTTCTAACTTCTTTATTAAGACAACAAAGAGGTAAAATTTTGAAATTTTAGATACTCATAAATATCTACATGAACTACTGGAATCACGTGTTTCAATAAGTTTGCAACACTCCATGCTTGTATGGATTTAATTTCAACTTAATAACATCAATGTTTCTATTCTCTTAATATAAATTATAAAAACAAAGGAAAGCATTTCAACAACTTCAAAATTAAATGCTCCAGTATTCTTTGCAAAGAACATTCATTGAACTTTCATCAACCAATATTGAAATTGACAACTTAGAACTCTTATAACCAGTTCTAATTATCAGATAATAAAGGGACTAGAAAGACAGGAAACGTCTCCTCTGCAAAATAATAATTTACACTGAAACTGGTAACACTTGTCACTAAGATTTATGTGTGAAAATATGTGTATGTATTAGGAAACAAGGCAACTTACATTTAATTTAAATAGTATTCAGAGGATAACTATTGACATATGAATGCCTTTAAGCAATACTGCATGTAAGCTGATATTCCTATAGTCAGATAAAGCACAATAGGACAAATAGGATTTATTTTTCTTATTTTAAGAAGAGGAAAACAATATTCTGTTTACAGTCTAGCAATGAATGCTGTTTGGTCTTCAAAACTACTATGAGGAGAACATTAGCTGTGCACCTTTACACAGGAATTGCAAACACTGCTCCTGGTACTGAACATTCATTTGGGAATTGCTCAGACTTCCCATGTGGATCTGGCCTACTCAATGAACTCGCGATATGATGTGGTCAATGAATACATTCTAAGAATCGCCTGTTTGAGAGTCAAGTCCCTAAATTCCTTGCAGACCTGTGTACCCCAATGAATGATTGCTCCAGTACTTGAAAACTTTTCTTTTTCCTCCAAACTACATTCAGAGGACATTAAACCCTTTCCAGTCTGTTCAACTGAACTATATCTGCTGAACTACCTTCCTCTTTGATTTTTTTTCCATGCTTGTGCCAATGGGAAGTGTAAAATGAAGCCTTGTTTTCTTAGGGGACCAAAGCATCTCTGTGCTAAATCTGATGTTGCAGCCTGGATAGATGAATTCTGAATGAATGATGGTCTTACCCCTTTGATATGCGCTTTCAGAAAACCCTTCATGGCTCATCTTCCCTTCAAATATATTGAAGTGACATCTTTTCTGGCCTCTGCTGACTTCTGGCTGGACTAATTTGGTCTTAGCAATCCTAAGTGGTGTAGGAAATAGCGTGAGTTTTAGAACTGAAGCTTTGACATGATACAAGTTAGACCTCGTTGAGCAATTTGGATAATCATGAGTTTTATGGCTTTCAGATATTCTTGCTGCAGCGTAATGGTCCATAAATATTTAGAACAGGGGGTCTATGGTCCATTTATGCCTATTTTATGTAGCACTGTTTTTCTTTATTGAAGCTTGTTATTTTGTGTATGACAGCAGCATTGTAGTTTTCAAATAGGATTTTTTTTTTCCTAAAGAGCTTCTTGTAACACAGAAGCATTGAGGTGATCAGAAGATGAATTCTATTTTAACATCCACAAACTGGAAGATATCAACAAAGATTAGCTGAAGATAAATAAAGAAATAATCTATGACAGTGTTGAGAATGATTCTCAGAATTTTAAATACTTGTTAAAGGCTTTGCTGTATTTCACTTCAATAAACATCATGCTCCAGTTACTACTTGAAACCATAGGGGCATTATCCTGTGCAGCACTTATCAATATTTTAACACGTGAAAGTCAAATGATGTTGAAACATTGAACTATATTTCCATCTGTGCAAGCTAAAATGGTACAAATGCATCCTGTGTAATGGAATACTACATCCCCAGTTACTTTCTTACAAGTGATACCTGATTCCTCTGTATTTTCTGTGGTTGTTTCCATTGCTCTGATGGCACCCAAAGGAAGACTGTCTTTTAAAATTAATGTTTATAGCATTTAAGGTGTTTTTAACCCAACCTGCCTTAAATGCAGAAAAAACAAATTCTTGGAAATTGCTACAAAAATTAGGAGCTAATTTTTTGTTTCCCTTTCCTCAGTGTTAAATCTTTCTTTGCTTTTTGTGTGAAAATTGGCATTGGTACCAAAACAAAGACCCTGAGGTTGGCTAGAACATAAATATACTGCTCCCATGAGAGATTCTGGGAGCTTATGTCCAGTGGAAAAAATGTACTACCTAGTGGGCAGTAAAAAGAAGAGATGGAGGTTGCTGCCAAAGGTTGAGTATTTCAGAGGAATTTCTCTGAAACCTCTGGGAAGACAGCTCCAGCCCCAGACCTGCAATGTGACCCCCACACACCATGGTCCCAGAGCCACCAGCAGCAGGCAGAACTGGATGGCCTGTCCCATACTAGACCAACCACCTGGTTTCACCCCATAAGTCCATGGAGAAGGATCCCTGCACTGCAGATGGGTGTGACACAGGTATGACAGCACAAGAGCATGAGACACACATCAGCTGTTAACTGTATTGCTCAGGGTCTTTAGAGAGTCTTACCCCAAACAAGTTCTCCTACCAACAACCCATCACAGATTCAGTGTTAATACCCCTTCTGTGGACTCCCTTCCAGGAGCTTGTCTCCTGTTGCTTATGTTATATCTGACATTGTGAGCCTTCCATCTGGTCACTGATTTCCTTTTCTTGGCTTACATCATGTTGTTTGATTTATTTCACTGTCTCCTTGTTTCTCCTGACTTTTGTACCCAAGGCCTTGGCTTCTATACTTATGTCAACCAGCCATGTACTTCTTTATTTCTTGAAACTGTCTGAAGAGTTCTCTCTCCATGGTCATGTGTCTGTGTTTCTTGTATGACCTCTTTCCTAGTGAAGCTCAGACTGCTGCTGCCATTTGTTGCTGCTTTAGAAAAGAACTTGAAGACTATCAAACCTCCTTAATTGTGGGCCTGCTTCAAGCACTTTTCTCCAGTCTTTTGGGGGCTATCATTTAGCTACCGTGTTTCTCTGTCTAGTTACTAGGCTGTAACATCAAGTGAAGCAGACTTTGTCTTCTCCTGCCCACCTTGTCTGCACTATTAGGAGGATGAATTTTTAAATTGCAACATTGCAGGTCTGGACTTTCTTCCCACCTGATCTGGTGTCTTCCTGTAGGTGTTCAGGTAGATCAGTGAGCCAAAGAGAAAGCTGAGGTAAATAGAAAACTGATAGCTGTCTTTATTTGGCCACGTCCCTTCATGTGGAAATCCGGTCTGAGCTTTGCAGTGCCCTGCTCATCAGCAATGGCCACGACTCCAAAGTTCCAATTATGCCTGTGTCCAGTGAGGAAACTTCTCTGTTTTCAAGGGTTTCCCAGCTTCTCACATTGGCCTTAAATTTGTTTCATTTAATATAACCAATTATGGCAGACATTTTTCGAAAGACTTTGCTGACTCTGCTTTATATTTTTAATTCTTTATGTGAAGATAGCTACAGACAGTCTATTACTGTTGTTTAGCAATGTTTCTTGGAATGGATTTCAGAGGGCTTCCCATCCACCTAGAAGCGATTTGGTCCATTAGCCTGTAAGTGGCTGTAAGTGCATCCAGTAGAAGGGCTGCAATCTTTTAGTCAATACAGCACATGCATCTAGAGCACCTTCAGAGCTGGTAAAATTATACAGCAAATACTGCTGCTTCATCAGAAGACCAATCCTAGGGCAGCTCCCCACTACCAAGGGATAATCATGGTGCTGGAATGTAATGTGAGTCTTTTTGTAATGCGCTGCTGTACCCATGATTGATTATAGGCTGAACATTTTCCCTTCATTTTTTCTGTTGAACCCTGACATCTGCATTTTCCATTTGTCTGTCTGCCTGGCTTCCTATTGGTTTTGAACTAGAGTGCTTGAGAAGTGCTGCTCTCTGTCACTACTGAAACCCTTTCCCCAGCAGTTCAGCTGCTCTCACTGTTTGGATTAGTTGCTTCAGGCTGGTGTCTCTTTGTATTCTTTTCTCTGAGTTGCAGTGGAGAGTCCCAGGCAACACAGTCGTGGTGGTAGGAAATGACAGCAGTGGCTGGACATGAGACAACATCTCTGGGAACCCTGTAAAGGCTCATGTGCTTACCATGATCTATTCTATATCCACCAGTTCAGTAGGCAGCTCTGAGCTGGGTTGGGGACAATGTGACTTTGTGAAAAATTTTGATTTTTCAAGCTCTTGTACAGATAGATCACCAGTACATAAATCTCAGAAGACTGGATCAAGCCTTTGAGTTCCAAGAGGATTGAAGTTAAACATGGAGATCAAGAGGCCTTTTCAAAGAGAAACGGGGCCTAGGATTTGTGATCTAGAACTCTAGCTCAACAGTAAAATCAGTTTTTGATCAGCTTTGAACTGTAAATAGTAAATATGGTAAATAAATTATTTTAACCAAGACTGGAGCAGAGCTGTTGTGTTTGGATATTCACTTCTGAGTATCTTCAATGAAGCAGGACACAGAGAAAACACCAGCTGAGGTGTGTAATGCCAATACCAAGTGCTCCATGTTTGAGACCCAGGTGACCCTGGTTTCTGCTGTTGTGTGCCCCACAACAGAGTGTTGCTTCCAAATTTATGTGTGGATGCCAGTTATCATCTCTGTTTGGTAAGTAAGTGCTAAAAGTACCTGTTAGACATTATAATACAACCCAATGGTCATGCAGTATTTTAGATGGGCTTTTGAAACTTTTCCTCCTGAAGAGAACATTTAAAAAAAATCTACACATTCTTATGTAATTATACTTCAATAGTGAGCCTGGATCACTATACAGGATGCATTCCTACTTTTATCCTTTTACTACATTTTTGATCTGTAAATCCTGCATTTTCAGAAGTGTGAGTCCTCCCATACAGGTGGGGTTTTTTAAGTGTACTTTGTGTGATAAGTATGCTATGTTCTCTTGCTCAGGACATTCTTTGATGTGAACCTCCATAAACTGACTAATGTCATGCTCTATAATGTACTAAAGGTAAAGCAATTCTGCCCTGAGATGGCAGATGACGTTCAATGTAAATAAATGCAAATGCATATGGAGAAAAAGTGACCCATCTAAAGTGATGGCTCAAATCTACAGCATAGCCTTGCTATATTATCGTTTTGTTCTGAGTCCCTCTATCTCTAAGAGAGTATAACAAAGCTGGAAAAGATTCAGAGAAGAGTGACAAGGTGGCCAAGTATATGGAATAATACTTTATGAGGAAAAAAAGGGGAAGATTCAAAACAAACAGAAGAAAGTATTCCTTTACATAACATGTCTGGAAACCACAGGAATGCTCTGCTGTGGGATGCTGTGAATGGTGAAAGCTGACCTTGATTCAGGGAGAGATAGGGAAAATTAGCAGAAGAGAAAGCCATCAATCAAGACCCATTAAATAAAATAATTTTGGATCTGAAAGTCCCTGAGCAGCAAGCTGTTGCAATGTGGTTATGTGAGTTTGCTGTCTCCCAGAGACAGGTTGCTGTGCTGGATGGATCTTTGCTTTGATTTGCTATGGCCACTCTTAGCATTTATGTTAGAAGACTCCACATTTCTAAACAAAATGACAGCTGGCCAGTGGCTAGTCTTCCATTTTAGTTCCTGGCCAAAAGTGGAAAACCATATTTGAGCCCCTTCCCTTTGAACCTGGCAGCTAGATCAGGTTCTTCCATTTGTGCCTGGAGTTATGAGCAGCAAAACAAATCTACAGCACAGACTCTGCTCTAAAGGATTTGGGTTTGTGCCAACAAGGAGCAAAAACACATCCTGAAATTTTTAGTGCTGCTGCAAAGAGTACAGTGGTGCACGGTGCATGTTGCTTCCCTATGACTTCTTTAACAATCTCACCTGCAAATGTGTTTTACTCAAGATCAGATGGAGGAAAGACCCAAAGCCTTACCTTCTTCATTGTCCTCTGTGCTTAGACACTGTTTTGAAGGAGGAGGTATCTGCTTTGGTCAACCATTTTGGAGAAATTCTGCTGGGCTTTGGGACCCAGATTAAACCAGACATTTATGGAGTTTCTATACAGTTGGATGTCACTTAGTTTGGCAAGATTGTCCTGTACCTGGAAAGGTAGGCAATAAAACTGCAACCTGTTTTCTACCTAACATATGGTATCTAACCCCACTGGAGGCTTGTGCTTGGCAAGCAAAGGAAAAACACTGCAAATTTGATTTAGGCACATATTCAATAGTAGTCATATGGTTTCCACACGCTCTGCTTTGGACACAGGCCAGTGTGTATAAACAAGGGAATATATAATACCAGTAGTATGGAATTTTCTTCCTCTTTTCAGCTTTCACTAAAAATTAGGTGTCTTTGTTCAGGAACACAAACCATTCCTTCTGGCAAAATAACCCCCAAACCCCTGGCCTTCCATTCATCTTCTTCGGATGTATAAAACAAGTTATGAGGTCTAAAGGATCACAAAAAGGACAGGAAAATACATTCATAATCTGTCATCATTATTATGTTTTGTTCACTTAATTATTCACTTCATTATTTATTTCAAGAAATGTTATCTGAAGTTCAAAAATATGTAGGAATCCTAAAGCAATGGCAGCTGTAAGGAGTTGGTGTCTTTGAAAATAAGCAATATTGGACATATGTGTTTGAGTTTTCGCTGCCTCAGTTTACCTACCTAAAAAGAGGAGAGCTGTATCTGCCAGCTGAGTTGGTTGGTGCACTGTGGGATTAAATTGGTGATTGAAAAAATGCTTTGAAGTTCCTGTCTAAAAGACATTGTGCATTTGTGAGGTGCGACAGTGTTAAACAATGAGTGATAGCATACAAGTTCAACTTATTCACAGTACTATGTAAAAGCAATGCATTAACCTTTTGGATTGAATCACAGTTTCAGCTTGGGATGGATTAGAGGTCTCTCTAAATGCATTAATACCTGAGAACATAACCAGAGAGAAGAATCAATTTACTCAAGAGACAAGCTGCCGTGGTATCATCATCAGCAGAACACAGAAACTGAGGAGACTGCACCAGGTCGAGACAGTGGTTGCAGCTACTGTTAAACAGTTCAACAGCACAGCAGTTCTTCTTCCTCCTCCTTTGCCATCTGAGGCAAATGGTTACCTGTGACAAGAACTGGAGCATTCAGGCAATCTCATAATTCATGCTATTTCATGCTTGCCTTCTTCCAAAAGCTCCAAAGACCATGATTTTTTCTGCTATCTTTGAGTTTGGGGGTTCCATCTACTTAATTATTGCACTTGAATCTGAATTCTGAGTGAATGTTTAGAATAATAATTGTGAGCTATTTGGAAACAAGACAGTTCCTGCGGATTCAAACACTGAAAATCTTGGCTTTATTTGGCAACTGTGCTTCTGGACACAATTTGAAGTAATTCCCCAGCAGTGAAAAAGCTTCAGAGAAGCTCAGCTGTGGTCAGTCATGTGCCTACTGAGTGTTCAGGTAGAGCAGTTGTCCTGGGGGCTGTGTGTGGGTTGCAGAAACAGTGCAATATATTGATATAAGCACTCACTAACACTGAAGACAATCCATTTACTGGCACCGGACCCCATCTCAATCACATCATTTTTACTGAGGCTGCATAGAGATACCAATATTCAGGAAATTTTGTTCAAATAAGGGGTTGGTGTGGAGGCCAACATGAGGCCTCAAGGTACTGAGGATTTGTCTGAGTTCAGATGTGGCCCTGTCACTGCCTAAACAGAATATTCTTTACTGCACCTCCTTAAGGCAATATCTGTGTTGTCACGTTGTTGAGGTGGAAGGAAACACAAGGACCATCAAGCAAAATTTAGAATTTGAGATTATGAAGTAAGGTTGTGAAACTGCATTTGGGAACTGATATTAGGCTTGGTTTACAGGGCAGTCTTGTCACCTGTTGGACATCAGATGTCATGTGCCCACACTTTTTGTGACAGTTTGGCTCCTGTGACAAGGCAAGAGATTAAAAGAAATCCTAAAGAGACTCTGAAATGTATATTCTTTCTTGTTTTAAGATGGAAGTAGGGAAGACATGGAGATGGACAGTTCCTTGCCTTGAGAAATTTTCCTGAGGGTACTCAAGATGAGGCTCTCCTCAGTGTAGCAGTGAGGCTACCACCAAAAACCAGGGTAGATCTGAATATTTCTCTGCAGGGTTTCAAGGTAGGTGAGTGCTTCCAGAGCAGGCACTGTGTCCTGTTATGTTGATATACCTATTAAGGAAACAAGGTGTGCAGGCACTGTGTAATCCTCAGGTCTCAGGAGGAAAACAGGAAAGAACGATTTGGCTTTCTGATGAAAAGCAGGCACAGGAACTGATGATACTCCCTTGGGTCACAAGATATGGGAATTCTCTCCAAAAGCCGTATTCTTGCCTCCTTTCATACACATTATATTGATTCTGGCCACTGTACCCAGGCTGCAGGTTCAGGGAGGTGGAGGGAAAACTCTTTGCACAGCACTGAGGACTTTGACTCACTGACACATTCCTCTCTCTCTTGCTGTTTGGAGGGTGACATTACAGGTTCTGTTGATGAATGAGCATTGCTAAATACACTGTACAAAAGCGTGCATCTGGAACAAGGCATTTCAGTTCCTCTCTCCCCTGGAGAGTCAAGCAGAAGTCAGAGTTGTGCATGTGTGTGTGAAACACAAAGGCTCATCGTGGCAGCATGAAATGAGGAAGGGATCTTCCACAGCTGTCCTCGCCAGCAAGCATGATACTCATTTTGGCACTTCTCCGATGCCTTTCAGATGGGTGTATTAGAGAACTGTGCAAGCACAAAATCTCTCAGAAAGGGTTATGGTGAGAAATAAGGCATTAGCTGGACAGATGAGCCGTGCAGACAACCCTTCAGCATTTTCTTGGGCAGAATGTGTGTGTATATATATCACAGTCCCAAGGCATTTAATGAAGGACTTTCCAAAGCCTAAATATTCCCCACTATCTTTTTCTTATTGAACAGGAAAAAATCAGCCTAAAACACACACGTGCACTCACAATAGGTACAATTGCAAAGGGTGTGAGTGTTGTTGAAGTATAAGTCTCCACTATTTTTGCTCTTGAGAAGATCCTTGCATATATTAAGATTTCTCTACTTCAGATACCAATATGGGTACAGAATTTCTACTGGGAGAGAGCAGGTATCAGCAGAGAACTGGACCAGGGAAACACCATCCCTCCATTGCTGATATATCCCATTGTAGTACACCTCTCTTGGCCATGCAGCACAGAGGAAGCCATGTATGGAGGCACCTGGCGGTACAACTTCAGTGTTGCAAAAAGATTTTGCAGTAATTTTTCATCTCTCTTGCCTGACAATTAGGAGTACAAGCTGCAAATAACAGATTAAAACCTTATTGATCTGAGGACAGCTTTCCCTGTCCTTGCCCCTGCAAAGAGGAGCAATGCTGGTGGAAAGGAGTGCACCTAGGTGTGGTGGGGCAAGAGGAGGCAGCACAGGCACACAGGGCAGGCAGTGTCCCCAAGGCACAGCTTGCTAAGGTAGACCCTTACCAGCTGGCTCAGACTTTTCACATCACCTGTGTGGAGTCCTCCGCATTCCAGGGTTTGCTTGTCCCCCTCCCGTGGACTGGGCATGGATTTTGAGGCTTGACACACCACTAGCACCAAAGTGTTGAGGGCTATTTAGGGAGCCAAAATACAAACCATCAGTCCTGATTTAATCACCAGAAGTACCTGTTTTGCTCACAATAGTTGATTCCTCCTTCAATACTATCTTCAAGGTGTTTAAAATCTCTTTAAATATCATTTCATGGAGCTTTCATTAACTTTCCAGACAAGGTAGTTTGCTACCTTTCACAGATGCTGAGAAACTGCATTTCAGTTGCCAGTTCTCTCAGTCTTTATGCTCCTTCGCTGTCATTCTTATAGCAAAAATGTTCTTTGCACCACTTTCCAGAAAAAGATGTTTTTGCTGATTCCTCCAGAATGTTCCCTTGTGGCCAATGCTATTCTTATGCTTATATTCTTAATAAGAATATAATTCTTATGCTTATGTTCTTATGCTTATATTCTTAAATGCAGAACAGCTCCATGTTGTGCTATACTCTCTTAGACTGTCCTGGTGGCAATACTGACACTTCTTGACAGTTCTAAAACTCAGCTTCAGGTGTAAACGCTTTCCAAGAAATCAAGTTTCAAGCACATTCATAAGCATATCCTGAATGTACATCTGAACTGTGGGATTATATTCCCTACTGACCAACAATTCACATTTTAAGTACCTTGCTGAAGACTTTAGGTCTCACTTTACTTTTATAACACTGCATATGAGTGGCTGCAAGGTGAAATCTTCATTGATAAAGAGGGAGAGCACAAAGTTGTCAGAAGCCCAAGCTCTCTGAGCTTCCACAGGACCACGATTTAATCTAGGCGAGTTAAAGGTGCTATTGCAATGAGACTCTCAGGTATGGCATGAAATTTATTCATGTGATTAGGGAAACCCTATCATTTGGGCTGTTTTAACATGTTAGGCACTTTTTAAAGCTAAATGGGTCCCTTATCACTGTATAGCTCCACTCCGTCTGTGAATCTGTGCAGGCCAGCTGCTTGTACTTACTGTCATCCAATCTGTCCTATTTATGCTTCAGTGTGCTCTGTTCTGCTCTGGAGATTATTTCTCTTCCATGTTAAAGAGTATTTTGCTCTCAAGATCTCATTAATGTATTTGTTCCTGACACAAACACACAAAATCTCAGCAAAGAATGCAAATGCAATTCCTTTTATGACAAACACCTAAATTAATATGAAAACAGCTTTTTTTGTTGTTGTAAAATTTAGATGGATGTACCGTAACAGATTAGTTGGTTACATAGGAGACAAATGGCCTAATTAATTTATTTTCTGTGGTATTTACTAAGGAATTTGCTGATGCCATCTACAGAAAGGTCTTGAACAACAAACATTCTACTTCTTAACTGAATTCTTGCCCAGATATCAATGACAGAGACCTAGACTTGGCAGAAATTACTTTCAGAGGAATGTAATTGCAATCCTGAAATTCAGGCCATTTCCTTATGGATGACAATGTGAAAGAGGGCCCTTAAAACTCAGGAAATCTGGAAGAGAGGGTTGGCCGCTCTGCCTGTCCCCCCAAAAGGGACTGTGATCATGTCCATTCATTCTAAAGCATCAGAGAAATTTAAGACATATTCTCTGTATTCTTCTATTAACAAGAAACTTCTACTTCTTCCTATGGGAAGTAGGCTGTAGCTGGACCATTGCCTAGCCAGGGTGAAAGAATAGTAATTTGGGAATGTTCAGGGTTCTTAATGAAGAGGAGTTTAATACAGAGTTAATGGGCAACTGCTAAGATATCCAGTAAGGGTTATACTCAGCTCCCATTATATTTGAAATGTTGATGTGTACTGAATCCTTTCAGTCTCCTTTAATAACCCTACCAAATCCAGTGAGGTCTGAGTATATCACACCACAAATAATTCCTATTTCTTCTCCTTATAAGGACAGAGGATATATAGGAATGAAGAGGGATTGGGACTGAGTTTCTTTGGTTTTCTGGAACTTAGAGGAGTAGGTACAATTTCTCGTGTGGCGTTAAAGGCAACTAGGTGCATCACCATTTTTTGAAATCTCTCTGTGGCCTAGAATCTCAAAATCACACAGCTTTCTAAACCCATTTAAAGTAAAGGGAGTTGAGCATCAGTCTGAAGACCTAAATCTTAGGGAAAATTTTCAAAAGCACCCAAGGTACCAATTTTCTGTCAATACCACATATAACCTGGCTGATTTCAAAAGAAGAGAACTCAGGGTTTGCCATTCACTGCAGTGAAATACGGGGGTTGGTTCACTTGTTACAGGCTGAATACTTCTATTAAACTTCCATTCTCGATCTGTTTATCCACCTGGTTGCCACTGTGCCTAATTCAGTGCTCACAAGTTCTTCCTCTGCAGTTACCAAATGTGCTTGTATCTGTGCATGAAAGTACTCATGGAAATGGGAGAGACTTATCACAGTCATTACCATTCCAACTTCAAAGAGCTAGTAGCAATGTCAGTCATGATGTTTTCCAGCATCTGGATTTTTTTTAAGGTACCAGTACCCTAAAGGTCAAGAAGAACTCAGAAAACGTATTTCTGACATGAATTCTAGCACAGAGAGATAAAGACTCATTCAACATCAGCCTTAAATAAAGAAACATGACTAAACAGGATCACATTCTTATTAGCAAGCAGTTGTCTGTCCTACAGAAAGCAGAACATGCTAATATATGTAACCATAAAGACAGACTCCAAAATATTTAAGCTCATGAGCAGAGGTGTTGACAGTTAAATTGAACTTCTGGCAGGCATTTTCAGCTTGTGAGGGAGCAAACAGCAACTCTTCAGCTTTCAAAACATTTACCAAAGATAATAATTACAAAGCCACATAGTTTCAGAATGACTTTCATTTGTTAGGTCAGCTAACAGCAGTAGGAAGCAAAGCCAAGAGAAAAGCCAAATGCTAGCAGGAAAGCACTGACAAATCACTTGATGTAAAGCTGAGCCTAGTAGTATGACAGGAGAGTACAAGACTTGCCATCCAGACCCAGCAGGCCCACACTGAGTCTGCTATGGTTTTCTGACCTGGGGAGGAACCAGGCCGTACTGGGATTGCACCCGAGTCTGGGGCAGGACGCCCAGTCCGAGAGTGTCCCTGCCCCCTTCACCCCGATCCAAGTCTGGGTGGGTAAGGGTGGGGCTGCATGCTGTCCCAGCCAACAGACTGAGAACTTGTGCTTCTTGATGACAGGGAGAGGAGGAGAGAGGAAGGAGGTTTCCAGGAGTAGACAACAGGGATAACCACCCCTGTAGGAAGGGAAGCATCTGGAATCTCATCCTTTTCTGCTTGACAGGAACAGGAAGTATATCACTCAGTGGATTTGTTCCACCTTCTGCCTTGGCATCCACCCCCAACTTTCTTCTCTCTGCTGCATTCCCTCTGGCCATCCCTCTAGCCTTATTTCTTCTATTCTGTGGCAAAAGTGGCTGTTGGCAGCCAGCTATCCAAAGCCAGGACACCTCTTAACTAGCCTTTTATCTGATTCTTGTTAGAGCCACTTCAGCCTGATGAATTTCACAAGGACTCCTCAAGCCACCCTGCCCTCCAGGTACTTCTGTGGAAGCTAAACTTGCAGTACTATCTCTAGGTAGTGCATATTTGGGATGTTGGTTCATTTGTAAAGGTCTTGCAAAGAGTGATTACTTACCATCTCTATTAATTTCTGTACAAAATAAACATTGGATCTAAAAGAGGGAGGAGAAGAGTGAACTGATTTAGGTTAAATAACTTCTAGCAAACTAAAGTGGTTTCAGATAGGTTGCTTGAGTTTTGTTTTTCAGGTTTTTGCTTTTAAACTCAGCTAACCCTGAGCAGTGTGGGTGCTCTTCTGCTTTCTGTCTTGGAATAGGTCCAAAAATAGCAAAATACATTGCAGAAGAGCCTGTTCACAGAGGAGGTCTGGGAGTACAGAAGTAGGAGAGAGAGAAATTTTATAAGTCTGTTCATATTCATCTTCTGTCCTGATTACACACATTAAGAATGTTTCAATAAGCCTGTATTTGCAGTGCAGAAAGAAGTCAGCCAGGATGCAGACCCTCCTGAGCTCTGTCCATCCAAAAAGGCTAAGAGCAAATTCAAGGAACAAAGGCTGCCCATGAGATGTGACTCTTGGGAGCAAGTCACAGCTAGAGCAGCTGACACCAACTGCAGTAGCTGCTCGTCTGGGGAGACTATGGTAACACGGACCACTCTAAAACCAGAGGATATCATACCTTTGCTGCCTGATATGCGGCTCAGGAAAGAAAATGCAAAAATCTGATCTTGCTGTCAAGCCACTATCTTCAGTGTATCTTTGCAGTGTGAGGACAAAACTCCCAACAGATACTCTATTCCAGAGCTACCCGTGTGGATGACCTGCAAACAAAGATTTCTGAGCACTGATGAACTGTAGCAGCCTGCATAACATACCAGAGCCTTGCCATGATTTGATAATATCAGCAGAAAAATGCTGAGGTGTTACCATAATACTTTCTTTTTCAGACTCAGTAATCCAGTCTCCATGCTGTCACTCCTTTCTAAGACTTCTGGTGGTGATTCTGCAGATAGATGATACCAGTGTCATGCTCAGGTAAGGTAGAAAAACTTCTGGTAACTGTACATCCTTATAAAAAAAATTCTGCTTGCAGAGAGTACCTGGCTCCAGAGCAAGACTAAACAAAATTGGGGACTTGGTTCATTGCACAGATGTTAAGAAACATAAAGCAATTACGCCTCCTTTAACTTAACATTTTTGTGTTAAAAGCATTGTAGATCTACAGAATTATTTATTATGGACTTCTGCAGGTGCAACGCCATACGTGGTGCTGCTGCTGTGTCTCCTGGGAAATGCCATCCTGAGTACATGGAGGTACACAGAATGACACATTGGATATGGTTAGATCAACTCTCCTAGGGTAGTTGTGAGATATTTTCTAAGATAACACATTGCTATTCAGGGGTCCTGTGTTTCTGAATGTCTTCATAGAGCTCATTTGATCCACAGTTATGAACAGTCAAATCTGTATTTAGGGGAGAAGGAAAAGGAGAAGAAGAAGGAGAAGGAGAAGGAGAAGGAGAAGGAGAAGGAGAAGGAGAAGGAGAAGGAGAAGGAGAAGGAGGGGGAGAAGGAGGAGAAGAGGAAATCCCATTTCCCCCTCAGTTCTGGATTCCTGGGTGTGTACTGAAGCCCTTGATGGTTCTGGGTCCGGTCAGGGGTGTTTGTGACAATGATGACAATTTTCTGAATTTTCTGGAAAAGCAATGATTAATTTAAAATGAGGGCTGTCCTTTCAGACTCTTTTTTTTTTTTTTTTTTTTTTTTTTTTTTTTTTTTTTTTTTTTGTGGCAGGAAAAAGTAGATTGCAATCAACATCCTTGGCCCATATCAGAAAAATGAGCATCTTTTGTAGCTTATCATTGACCAGATGAGTTTGGATCAAAGTCCAAAAAACTTGACTGAAAACCTGGATCACTTTTTCAGAGTTTACTACAAGGCTTTTATTTTAGTTTTAATTTGTGCAGACCTTTGGCAAATGGAGAGGAGTATATCTGCACAAAAATATGGGGATGCAGACTTTACAAACCAAAAAATGTAAGCTTGAGACAACATGGAAAGATGCATTTTAGATACTGTACTCAGTCACATCTCACACTTATTCATATAATTTTCTGTGTTGTTTTATCTGTTCCCACAGTGCCTGCACACCCTCCTTAAACAACTGCACCAAACTCTTGTCTTTGGGGCAAATCCTGCTGTTTTCACTCACCCAGACTGCAATGACCCAGCCCTGTATGTCAGCCATCTCCCAGCCTTGCTCAGGGAGGCCCTGTGGCTTTCTCTGCCACACTAGGAAACCGCAGGGTCTAGGGCAGCCAAGTGACCATCCAGGCAACTTCCACGCAGGCAGCGTCCAGGGAGCCAAGCCCCCCTCTGTACATGTGCTGGGAGGACCAATGTCAGATGAGCTCCAGAGGGCACGTTTGAGCTCCATCTGAGCTTCCTTTCACGGGTTTGTTGTCTGCGTGACTGATGCGCCTGGTATCAGGGCAGCTCTGGAGCTGCCCGTAGCGCACAGTGGGGTCCACCCTCAGGGCTCGGTGATCCTTCTCTTCTAATTATTTCTAGAGAATTACACAGATGAAGTGTACAGGCGTGATAAGACTTCCCATGGATTTAAGGAGTACTTATGTGTGTCATGGGGAAGCTGTGGGAAGCTACATTCTGCTCAAAATATGTGCAGCAGGAATGGATCCTTTCCTTGAAGGGATCTAAAAATACTCCCTGTCACTATCCTGTAGTTGTGTACACCCTCTGCAAATAGAATTAGAGGACTGTATATATGGAAGTCTCAGGACTAGAGTTGCCACTGTCACACAATAATTATAATACGTGACCTAAGAATTCTCTTTTTGTCTCACATCACAGTAGCAATGCATTAAAAGCATTTTTTTCCTTTCTGTCTTTCTTTTTCTCTCTTAATTCTCACATCATTCTGGTGTCTTCATACATGAAGATTAGAAGAGTTTTTCTTTTCAACTTCATGTCATGATGACATCAGGATTGGGACTCCACAGGCTCACACTGAAATAATTGATGCTATTTGCATTTCACGTTCTAACAGCTTCATAACAAGATCTCTGTAGACTTGCACTGAAATTGTTTTCCCACTGAAGTCTTACAACACAGCAGCAATATAATGACATTTTAATGGGATCCCTATAGGCTTGCCATGAAATTGTCAAGAGAAAATAGTGGTGATGTTAATTGAATTGGGAACTAATGTTAAAACCAAATGTGAAAAGTAATTGCTCTGTTAGAACAATCACAGGAATTTAGGTGCTGATCCTGTGAAGATGTATGCATTTGCTCTTCAAACCAATCCCCTTGAAATCTACTTCTCTGGGGAATAAAGTTAGGAACTAGAAGAAACCTATTCATCATACCTTCTGTCTTTGTAAACAAAACAGCTAACCCAAAGGCAACAATCAAACATTGTGCCTTAACTGTGACATTCTCTATGCATGTCTGTGCAGATGCTAAGCAGAAATTATCTGAAAAGCTTGGCACTTGACATCACGCATCCTTTAAGTACATAAATAGAGTAACAGTTGCTTAGCTGGTAAAGCCCTTGGGTAAAACCATATTCATGATGAAGCTACTAGGAACTGTGCCACTGACTGTATCAGAGCTAGCTTGCCATTCCCAGTATCACCTCTCTGCAGATCCCAAAATCTCAACACACACCTGCTTTGGGGGCTAAACCTACCGAGTGGAAAGTTGTTAATTTTAATCCTTTTTTCCAAGACATATGAATCTGTTTGAGGGAAGATTTTCTTTATAAATTTTAGTGTGATGAGAAAAAGAAAATTTAAAAATGAACCCTGTGATTCTCATGTCATCGTGTGAGCACCAGGCTTTGGAGTTCAGTTATTACAAATTTCAAGAGTGCTGGAGTGGGCAATCGCACCTGACTGTGGAAGACAGGGTGCATGTTCTGACCTTACTGCCTTGCCTATAGTATTGTCAGTAAGAATTACACTAACATCTCCTGGCAGTTTTTTAGTTGGTCATAAAATAGTCAGGGCATAACCAAAAACAATCGCACCTCACTCGGAGGATGTAAAATGTTATGTCTAATATATTGAGTTCTATCCAAAAAAAGAGTGGTTTTTATGGGAGATATTTCTAAGTTCCTCATAAGCAGAGCCACATGTCAGGAGGAGGTAAGAAGATCAATACACAAAACAAACCATTAGCAGTGATAAATCCTTCCCTTTCTCTCAAGAGAAGCCTAGAATCATTGATCTGTCATGGAATCCATGCAGACCCACTCCTCAGATGAACAAAAGGCTGAACAACACAGTACTGATAGGTGGCCTGATAAGGACATTAGTGTAGGGCTGCTGGGGGAGCTCTGGTATAGAGGTCCAACCCATCCTCATGGAAATCAGATCAGAATTTTCACTATCAACATCAGCACAAGCAGGAGACATTCTTGCATCTGATAATACCAAAACTAGCAACTGAGTTGCCAGAAAAATAATACAGAGAGAAGAAGACAGAAAATATAATTATGTCTGTGTTTAAATTCACCTCAAATATCTCATGCATTTCTGGTTTTTCATACTAAGAAACCTGATGTAGTTTATGGAAAAATAAATATGTAGAGAGGGTAAAAAGTTTGATGAGAAGTAGGAAATGGTTTCTGTTAAGGAAGAAATTGAAAAGACCCTTAGGTTGCACTAAGGACTTGAAAAGGATGGAGGCCATAAAGAAGGTGAAATTGTGGATATAGTCATTATTTCTAACATCACAAAGACACAGAGACCCCCAATGAAAATTATTTCCGAATATAAGACCACGTGAAGGAAGCCCTTTTCTTCAGAAAACACTAAACTAAACTGAGGAACTCACTGATGCAAAATATATGGCAAAAGCAAAAAGGAAGTCTGAAAAGGATTATACATCCTCATGGATGATAGGTCCACTTTTAGGTTTTAAAAATTATGATCTGGATGCAACATTGAACTCAAAAATTCTCTCATCCAGAGCTGGGTAGATAAACAAGGGAGAAGGGCAATATGTACCTGGTGGTATTCCTACACTCTGAAGTACTCATCTGAGTTCCTGTCGTGGGATTTAACTGGATACACTTGGCTGTGGTGGGATGAAGCGCAGCTGAAGTGAAGCATTACAATGTTGTGTGATATATGTCAGCAGTCTTTCAGCACTGGACAAGCTTTCTCCTGGTCAAACTGCTGCTCCATCCAGCACCTCTGTGCCTGTCAATTCTACCTGAATTACGAGAACTTCAAAAAACCAGAAAGCATGACTGACATCAGTCTTCCACCTGTGTATTCTTCAGGTGGTCTGGGAGCACACTGATATGGCAGAGAGATGATTCCTATGATGTTTGCCCTGTGTCCAAAGAGTTTCAAGTAGAATTTTTACCAGTCACTATGTTCCTTGCAGGCTAAATATTCAAGTGCACAGTGCCAGCACTTACCTAATGGATTCTGAATTACCATTTTAATTTTCCAAAATTGTATAATATTATTTAAAAGAACTGTCTGCTTTTTGGCTTTGTTTTACACCCAGGAACAAAACCAGACAGTGAAACCAACCACGGCTCTCCTCAGGCTGCTCCCGAAATGCCTAAAGATGAGCACATCCAACCAGCTCAGCTGCGCTGCAACTCCTGGCCAAAGAGATCTATTTATTATAGGGTGTGATTGTCAAGTTACTTATTTCAGTGGCTCCACTGCAGCAGTGCAGAAAAGCTGGGTGGTCCTCGAGGCCTTCATGAGTGCTCTGCACCTGGGGCTGCAGAAAGTATTAAGAAGTGAAGCACACACATGGCTGGCTTGATGGACTGTGACCAGTTGGTCCAAAGTTGTGGGAACCACTGAACGAGGTGTAATCCTTTGGGAGCCAGAGTCCATTCTCATGTGTTTGGAAAGAGACCCATAATTATAACAGCTGAAACCAGATCACGCACCAGAGCTGGACAGGGGACAAAACATTAAGTTGTTTCATTTCATTCTGACCTCTTTTTATGGCAATAACTGCTAAAAGGAAAACAAATGCTCCTAGAGATCTGCTTTGTTCTGCCATTACATGTAAAGCACACAAGGGGCCTTTTCATGCAGAAAAATGTATAAATCACTTCCCTAGCTTTACTTATGGGAATGGAGCATTTTCATATTAGAGAAATACAGCCAGTAACGAGATGCACAGACATCCAACAAAGAAGAGTAAGGATTTCAGAAAAATAAAGGAGATACAATTTAGATATTAACTGAGGTGAAGCAGGAAGCTCATGAGGAAATGTGATTCAGGAATTATGCAAGGAAAGCATTTCATATATGTATACAGGGCCAGATTTCCAGTAGCTATTGCTAGATATAGCTCATTCACTGTCAGAGAAAAGACTACAAGAAGTGAGTTCTGTAATTTTCAGGGGATCATTTAATTACTTGCTACTTCTATGCCTCTCCTCTTCCTTTTTTTTTTTTTTATGTGCAGCTTGTCTCATCATAAAAATATTTTATTGCTTTTTACAGGGTCAGTTTCAGTGAAGCATCAGACATCCTGGGTGATACAGAAATACTCATGCTGAGACAGAATGGTAGATGGAACACCTGGAAACAGCGACAGAGGAGATGGAAGCAGGCCACAATTAGACCAATAGTATAAGGGCCTTCCAGAATTCAGCAGCTGGAGCTAGTGCTATGGATATAGCACATGCATACAAAACATCTATATGTTTTCTTGTCTTCTTTGAGCAAGAAAACAACCACAGGAGAAGATCAGAACAAACGTTCTTAAGGTACAATCAAAGTAACATGATAATGTCACATCATATCTGTATCATCCCTATTAAGAGAACTAGATGTTTGCTTTCAGTCAGACATCAGCTATGTCAGACATTTTAGGACTGCAGTGAATGACAGCAATGAAAATCTTCATGTATATGATTTTTACTCCATCTACTTTGAAGGCAGTTTTGTTATAACTGGTCAAAACATAAAACTTACATTAATAGGAGTTAGCTGTGTTTGTTTCAAAGCAGAATTAGAGTTGGTTTTTGTTTCTTCTTAAATGAATAAATACCAGTACGTTAGAAAGAACAATATGTGAAATAAACTTTCAATTTGTTAAAATAAATACTATAAAATATGATTATATAGTAAGAAAGTATATATAAAATGATTCTGTGGAAAAAATGGCTTTAAGTCAGCTCATGTTTCACAATTGCTACAAATGCTAGGCTTGCTGGAAATGATTCAAGCTTCACTAATCAATGAGGAAGTTTGAAAATGTTAATTTCTGGTAGATTGCACCGGAGTGACTGTTTCACTCTCTTGCCTACAGCCTGTAGTCTTTAAGTACGTCTTGTAAATCTTTTGGGAAGGAATTATAGATTTATTTAATATTTGTAGCTGACCTGACTGATTCAGTCTAGACCTATGACAAAGCTGTTAAAAACTAATGTGTAACAAAACTGCTACCATGATATCTTAGCAGAGGATTTATAAATAAGCATGTTACAAAATAATCTTATGTCTTTTGTTAATAGGATATTGTTTTCCCTCACTAAGGCTCATGCAGCACATAAACTACATAAATAAGAGAGAAACATTCTCAAAAAAGGATGGGACATTCATCATATGTGACGAACTCATAAAAGTCAAATTTTCATATGAACATTTACATCAGAGAAACTGTTTGGGAAAAGTCTTTAGGAACATTTGTGTATGCTCTTCCTCCAAAGGCCTAAGTCTCTAGCTCCTATCTGTTCTACACCTTTTTTCTAGTTGATAGCAAATCTGGGTTGCAATCTCCTTCTGTCCTGTAGCTCTCCCATTGGAGTAAAACATCCCAGATGAAAAATTGTCTGTAAATAGAGTGTGTGGATATGCTTTGGGGAAGAATATAAAGGGACCTCTCCAGATTTCTGCAGTAGGCTCTGGTACTAACACAGCAGGAGAGCAGACTCACCTCCTGGTAGTTAGCTTTGTTGTGCTGTGAAAGAGGCTAGTGTGTGAAAACGTTGAGGGTGACATCATTGCCCTGGGCCTCTGAGAGATCTGCATAGCTCCGGGGGCTGTGTGTGCTCTATGCATCAGCTGTGCTGTGCCACAAATATCTCAGAGCTCACATTGCTCCCAAGACCACACTTCCTACATATATAGTTGCTCTGTGGACACAGGTGCCTTTAAATTCTTTCTGCCTTCTAGACAGGTACCTGACAGGTACCTGGGGAACACACCAACCGTCTCTGCCCAGTGTGTACCACTTAACATTTTCAAAAGGCCTTGGAGATAACCAGACCAGTCTCTATCGAGTCTGCAGGACAAGTTGTGCTGCAAATTAGACCATGTTTAACCATTCCTTAGGGAAGAACAGGCCATTACTTTCAAGAGAAAGGGGCTTAAGTTTCATATGAGCTGCTCATCAACCCTAGCTGCTCCTGAAAATAACCTGTGTAGATGGGATACTTTTCTGTTTGGAAGTCCTGTAAAAATACCACTCGGTAATCTGTGTAAAGATACTCAGGGTAGCTGTTGTGTAAGACAAGGGAAGTGAAGAAGACCATGGTTTAGCCCTAATTTTTTGGAAGACAGCCATATCTGACTGCAAGAAATTGACTAGAAAGTCATGTACCCTGAGTGAGCCCCCAAAACAAACATGTTTTACATGCATAGAGGAGGAGAGAAAACCATTGTTATATATAGAATTATTTTCATTCAGATTCAATTACTATTCCAACCAGTATGTGGCATCACACTTCATAAAGGCAGTCCTGAAGATGAAAAATAAATTTACCATCAAATAATATACCAAATCTTTCATGCAAACCTGTGTTTGATTCGAATTACTCTTGCTGTGGTAGTTTAAACATGCATCCTTCTTTATATGGACTTGATCAAAACTGGCAGGAAAAATGCAAAGAGCGGTGTCAATTGAACTTTATGGGGAAAGAGGAATGTATGAAACAGAAATGAGAGGTAGTGGTATGTCAGGGATTCCTGCTATCTGTTGTTTAGCAGTTGTAGATATGCAGTTCAGATGGACACTTCATCCATGAAGTGATCCTCTAATCAGTTTTGCACAGGAAATGCATCATTTTCAGGCATCATGTGTGTGTGCTCTCCCTCAGGATAAAGCACTCTGAGAAAGCATGGTTTAAATAATCACGCATGTCACTTGCTGAAGACAAACCTTGCTGTTTGTAATCTTCATTCTTAGGAAAGAGAAATCACTGAAGGTGCCACAGACAGATACCTTAGTGAGGCAAATGCTGTGATTTTTATGCAATCTACAGGAATGTTTACTCACCATGGTCTTAGCTTAGCTTGGCTAAAAGCTGTAACTTAGTGCTTTTCTTACAGTAACCTGGTGAGATGGAAGCAAGTTTTCATCTGGACATCTGGACAGATGTAGGTGTCTTCAAAGCATCTTTGAGTGTATAGGTAGGAAGCTATTGATCCATTTGGTTTGGAACCAAGTGCCTAGTACTTTAGTAGAGGTAAATCACTGTTCTGCAGTAGATATCGGGGGCTCTGGCTCTCTAGGGACACTCACTCTGGCATTTTATGCAATAAAAGATAACAGCCATGCATTTTCCTGAATAGGGGGGTCAGTGCTGCAGACTTTTATGTGTGGAAAATGTCCATGCACAAATACACATTTGTGAGGAGATAAATATATATGTGTGTGTGTATGCACACATGTATGTTTTTCTACTATGAAAACAACTGACTGCTTTAATAAACTGCTTTCATTCTGAGATCATAATCACTCTTGCATGCATATGTGCACACACACAAAGAGATGGAGACAACTAGATCTCTAAATAGAAACGTACACGTTCTGGCTGTTTTTTGCTTTGCTTTTCTCTCCAAGCCTTCCAGGCAAATGGCAGCAAGTCTCTAACTCTTTCCAAGTGATCCTCCTGAGGCTTGTTTGCCTGAGTTCAGGCCTCTCACAGGGAGCACACTGAGCTGAGCTACCTAAAAATCTGCCCTGCATCCTTTCCGGCATCTGTGCTGGGTCTGTGAACAAGATTATGTTCCCTTCTTGAGGTAGGCCTAGGAGTTCTCTCATGTGTTTAAGGGATATCAATAGTGCATGTGAGGTGTGCGCGCTCCTGCGAACAAAAGGATCGCATTGTGACATGAAAAGTGATAGGAGACACCAGCCTCAGGTTTCCTCAGCCCCAGTGAGCAGTTTAACAAGGCTTCATGATGCATGTCACCTCTCCTGCCATGCCCTTAGGACACGCTGCGTGTCTTTATTCCTCGTGCATACTATATCGCCTCATCTGTAATTATAAATATATGTTTAGTGTCACTTCAAAGTCGTCCCTTGACAGGGGTGTTCCCTTTTCAGGGATTTTGAATCTCTGAAATTCTTTCTTCAGAAATTCTGGAGCAGGGTGTGATAGCCTCCTGCTGACAGTTACCTGTGTTCAAAGGGACTGCCAGAGAAAGCCCATTGCAAAGCAGAGAAAACTGACTTTTGTGTCACCCACTGAAGAGGCATTGGCTTCTTTAATAAGAGGTCATTTTCTATGCTTGGCTTTTTTTAACCTGGAAGGTATTTAAGGATGGGTACAGAGAATGGATTTGTTAAACATGAAAGAGTTAGCAATAGTTTGGACTTTCTATCAGGTACTCTGATTAAAAAAATCCTCCTCTTGGCTATGCTTGCTCATTACATATATCTTATACGGTCCAGCTATGGGAGCTAGAACTTGGCTAACCCATTTATTTCCTTTTTGGCATTTTCCTGCAAAATGGTCATTTTTTTTTTCAGAAGTACCCATCTGTCAGTTTACTATATTATTATATTACAGTACCATCTAGAGGTCCCAAATGGGATCAGGGTTCTGCATAATTGGTGTAGCATGCAGCTGTCCTCTGGGAGAAAAAGTATACAACCTAAGAGTATCAGAGAAAAAGAAACAATTGCTGTTCCTATGTCCCAGTTACATATCCGACCTTATTGTATGAATTATGTATACAGTAAGATGCACACAGTCAGTCAAGGAATACAGACCTGCCAAGTCTGTAATTTTGGTTAGGTCTTTATTGTTTTTAGAGACAACACACTGCCTTACCTAGATTCCACCAGGAATCTACTGGATTTCTGTCTGTCCGGCAGCTGTCATGAACTCCCAGACAGAAAGGTTGTTGTGCAGATCAGCACCTCTCAGACACATCCAGTTACTTCCTTTGGACTGATCAAGAAGTATGGAAATAAGAAACAAAGCTGGGATGTGAACAGGGTCTGCTGAGTGTTTAATCACAAGGCTTTCCTGCCACCTTACTGTTTGTTGGTCATAGCCACCCGAAAATGAGAAAAACATTGGCTGGCAAACTTTCATCTTCTTTGTAAGGGGTTCATATTTCTGAAACACTTTTCATCACGTAGGATTTATCAACTTATTTCTGAGAGGGTGAGTTTCCAGACCTTTAGCCCCTCACCTAAAGTAAGTTTTCATAGACTTCCTATAAAATTCCACCATGCAATGTCATTGAAGACAGCAGTACTACAAACCTGAAATCAGGGCAAATTTGGACCATGATTTGGAATTCATATATGGAGCTAGAAAGCATAATAAGCAATTTGAAACATCTTTGCTCAGACAGGTTGAGCATTATTCTCCCAGAAGACAGCAAGGCAGTAGCTGATCCTAATGAAGGTAAATTAATACAGTAATTTTGTACATATGAACAGGTCCAAATCACCTAATTTAGGTACAGCAACACTTAACTACAAGCCCCTTTAGCTCCAGGAAGAAGATCCACAGCATCTAAATGAGTCAGACTGACCAAATTCACAGTTAATAGACGGCGTCTCTGGAAGGCAATCCAAAAAGCTGGTGTGTTGTATGGGAAAATGTGAAGAGACAAAACATACTAGATGCATGGCAACAGAATATCTGAAAACTCTTTCTGCTTCACAACATCAGGTTCTTTCAGCCACCTGAGAATTGGAATATTATAATATTAAAATACTAGAATATAGGATATCACTGCGTTGAAGCGTTGAGACTCTACACCCCAGAAGTTTCCTCCAGTCTATCAGGCACTTCTGTCAGTGCCACATTCCTCCCTTTTTTGCTGAGGCTGGCTTGTTGCATAGCTGGGTAATCAAAGCCACAAGGCCAGGAAGGAAGGCAAGAGCAAGGACCATCCTACACTAAGGGCAGAATGCTGAGCTGGGAGGGAAGCCCCAGCCTGCCCTTAGCTCCTGCCTGTCCCTTTGTTTCTTGCCCTTTTTCTGCTCTGCTAGCACAGACAGAGCCTGAGAGGGTGCTTTGATGCACAGCATGGAGGTGTCCCGAGGGTCTGGTGGTGCTAAAAACTGGGCAGTTCGGGCTTTCTTCTGGGACTTAAATGCATCTCTGAGCTAGGTTGTCAGGGTCTAGTTCCGACAATCTAGACCTATAAATTTTTTTAGTAGTCAAAGTAAGAGAAGTATTTATAATGCAGTAGGGTTTATCTGTCCTGTGCCTTGGGCTGTCTGAACTTCCTCTCTATAGCATGTGACTACCCATAGTGTTGTTATCTGATTCCTTCTTCTTGGATTTGGATTGCCACTGAGTTACAAAGCTCTACCTGTTTCCTAGTCAAACGCTTCACCAATCAATGCATGATGCAATGCAGGGCATCAGCCCTGAAAAGACATCCTCACAGCTATAGGGATGATACAAAACTGGCCACAAGAAAGAAGAAAAAAGTTGGGTACTGATAGAGGGGTGGTAGAAAATATTTACTTTACTATCTATCTCTGTTCAGGCTTTGACAGTATGCAGGACAAAACATGTCTTGGAGATATTAATTCCGCATGGAAGTATGGTCTGTGTTTTGCTTTTGTGGCAATGGAATTTCAAGATTTTGCAGTCTTGCATCATGACTCAACAACAGTTAAGACTGCAACAGTTTTGAATTTTCACATTGTGACACTTTGTCTTACATGGTCTTACCTGAATCTAGCAAGAACTGTGAATGTTCAGCCCTTCTGCTACTAGACACTCGAGTTCTCAACCCTCCTGGACCAAGTTTTGACAAATGGACTGTACTATCTAGTACTATCTGTACTATTTGTAAATGTAGAGGGGATTTGGTGGCATGAGAGCCGCTAAATTGCTTACATTTAATCTCATTTCTGTGTATCTACTAATAAGGTGTCCAAGACTGCTTACATATTTTTTGGTCAGCCTTCATTTTTCTGTTGAGGATGCTAAGTCAAACTTTGAGCATGAAAAGGAAATCTGTTCCTTCTGTTGTTGGACATGAGGGTGTTTAGGGCCATATGCTAAGGATGACTATATTGGCATATATTTAAGTAACATTGCAAAGCTACATAACCACTCTTTCCTCTGGACAGGGGTGAGCTCAGAGCATGAAGTGAGGACAGGGAATGGCAGCATGAGAGATGAGAAAGGACAACAGATCCTCCATGCTGGACTCAACTCTGATCTCATAAGAGCAATGCAAAACTTCTGTGAGCTTTTCTGTTAAAAGGCTTTGGGTTTAAAATTTTTTTTTTAGAGAAAGCAATCCCTGAAAGTTCCTATGGCCCAACAACATACATATTCTATTTTGGTGTATCTATCTTTAATGAAACAAGGGTGGTGCTAGACATTCACCTTTGTGACTGTGGACCAAAGGTCCTAAGACCCCTGGATAGCTGGGCTAGAGGGCACTCAACTCTGTTTAAATTGCCTCTATGAGCAAATTCCTGTGGCTGGCTTCATGCCATTGTACCTGTCCCAGTGGAGGCTAAACACTGTGTTGGATGACTGACCTACATATCATTACAGAAGAGAAATGTTCCCTGCTGCAGTTCCTGCCAAGTGCTGTAGAGCTCTGATTGGACAGATGAATGATGGCAAATGCACTCCTAATAAAGCCAATGCCATTAAGTTAGAAAATGCGGCTGCTGTCATGTATGAGTGGTGGCAGAAGCATTTCTAGCTTAACAAGGTCTGACAAGACCTCCTCAACATGCTCAAATGAAATCAATGTCAACACCTAATCAGTTAAGCAGGTAATGGATTATTTAAAAAAATTTAAACTGTAGCTGCATTAACTCATTTAGAAAGAAGGAACACGTGACTCCTACAGATAATGTAACATATTTTAACAGTTGTCACATTTGCCAGGTTCAAGGAGAAGCTGCTTTAACCAGAAGGGCTGGGATGTGTGCAGCAGCATGGCGGCAGAATGTAGGGCACGTCATGAATTTATGGACAAAGGAATTTGTGAGCTTTATCAGTCACTGCCTGGCTTTGCGTAACAGGTCGGCCTCAATGAAATATACATGAACAGCATCTGTTTCTGCTTTTAAGGACACACTGTGCAATGTGAACCATCACCCACTGGATAGAAACTGGGTGATAGGATGTGAATCCAGCACTTCAACAAGCAACAGAGGAAGTATTTGCTGTCATATCTGGGAAGCTAGGGAAAGACACTGGAAGGAGCATGGACAAATGACCTGAGCTTGAGTGTCCTTAGACCCTCATGAGTTTGCTAGAGGAGTTAGAACCATAGCTAACTATCTCAGATGGGAACTGGATAACACTCCTGCACATGCAGTTACTGAAATGGGTTAGAACAAACCCCTTGCCTTGGGGTCTTGTCCCTGCTTAGGGCACAGAAATGAGGCAGGTATTTGCAAGGCACTCACACAAAAGGGTTCCCGTGCCTCTCTCTGCAATATGTGCAATGAGCCAGTGTCAGGCCAGGCCAGTGGATTGGATGGTTAAGCCTGATACAGAGAGCCTACTCCTGTGTTCCTAAGAAAAAAGTGCTTTAGAAAACAGCCCTGAGAATCACCACCCAGCTGGACTGGAGCTGCTGACCCCTCTCACCTGAATAAACAGCCAATGTTATGCACTGACTTGCAATCGGTTCCTGATCTCTCTTCATTCCCCATCCTAAGGCTGCCTCGGTCTTCCCTGTCCAGCCTCCAGTCCCCATGGCAGCACTGTCAGGAACAGGTCCTTTTCCTC
Organism: Cettia cetti; assembly: GCA_013401135.1. Classification (NCBI taxonomy): domain Eukaryota; kingdom Metazoa; phylum Chordata; class Aves; order Passeriformes; family Sylviidae; genus Cettia; species Cettia cetti. The sequence continues at coordinate 103,352 of VZUI01088598.1, read as the reverse complement.
AGGACTCCCCACTCCCTCTGTTACAACAGTCTCATGTCACACCTCTGGACCAGAAAACCTGTAGCTTCACTCTCACCCTGGTTTAAATGATGAGCAACTCTCCTGGAGTTGATTCAGTTGAGAGACTCAGAATTGGAGAAGGTGAAATGAGAGTTGGAGGAGGTGAAGTGAGAACTGAAGCCCTCTCATCTTTTTTTGTTGTTGTTTTGCTTCTTGCTGGTGCTACTGAGACACACTGAAGATGTGATGGGCATGTGCAATGTGGGAGCCTGAGGCCATCACGGGCAAGCTCTCCTGCAGTTATTTATCTGAGATGTCTAAGTCATACAGGAAAAAAGTGTCTGGAATGTGACACCTTCACTACGCTTTAATGGATGCTCAAGCATCATAAAGTATCATCGTATCATAAAATTTGGGGTTTATTAATACACCAGGAGAACGGGAATCGCAAAGCTTTTCTCCTTTAGAATCCCACTAATAATCAGTTTCCAGCTGTCTGCCTCTAAGAGTGGAAAACTCATTTGCTGATTAGCGTCCCTAACAGCGCTTGCAAACGGAGCCGGAGCAGAGCCCTGTCGCTGTGCCGGGTGTCGGCGGGAGCAGACCCCTGTGGCTGTGCCGGGTCCCCTGTGGCTGTGCCGGGTCCCCCGTGGCTGTGCCGGGTCCCCCGTGGCTGTGCCCGGTGCCGGCAGCAGCGCGGGGCTGTCTGTCCCCGGGGCGCCGCGCGGGGCTCGGGCCGCCGCCGTTCCCGCCCGCTGCCAGCAGGTGGCGCTGCGGCCCCAGCCTGGCCCCGCGCCGCCCGCAGGGAGCGCCCGCGGCGGGAGCGCCGGGATGGCCGCGGGTTGGGAGAGCGCCGGGATGGCCGCGGGATGGGAGAGCGCCGGGATGGCCGCGGGATGGGAGAGCGCACCGTGACCCCTCCGGTCACCGTGACCCCTCCCGGTCACCACGACGTCTGGGAGCGGCACACGGGCTGACTCCGCGGGGACAGATGGGTGATGGACAAGCGTTTGCCTTACGTGTTTTGCCTGAATGATCTTAAGACCCGCGCGTGTTATTCCGTGTCAGGTACTGTGGCAGCAGTCGTTCAAGGCACCGAGGAGGAAGCGGAGCACCGTGGCGTGGAGGGGTCTTCTGGAGGAGGCAATGCTACGGCTCCAGTCAGCAGCAGAATCCTGGGACTGGTTCTCCCTTCCCAAAACTACAGCTGGAAACAGTGGAGTGGCTCCCGACACTAGAGACTCCCGCCCGTAGCAGGCTGAGCTTGAGGCACCTGGGGCAGACAGGAACCTCGCTGTAAGGAAATGGTCTGGGGAACAGCTCCACAGCTGCAGGTTAAAATCGGCTTGAAGACTGATAGCCCTTCTTAGCGTGCTTGGGGAAGTGGAGAAGGGGGCCAAAATCTAGCACTGGTGACACAGGCCCCGCGACGGTGTGGTATGGAAGTCAGCTGCACAAAGGGCAAACAGTAGAGGCACAATAGAGGGCCTATTGGCCAGTTTGACCTGTAACTGTGGCAAGTGGACTGCTGTATTTTATGGCAGCTGAAGAAATTAAATGGGTTTTTTTGCAAGCGACAGGAAGTGCTAGAGGAGAAGAGATTAGTTTTTAGTACTAGTAAAGACCTTTTATTTAAAAAAAAAATGCAGCTGATTGGTGCAGAATTGATATCTCCACTGACATGCAGTCCAAACAAAATTAAAGATTTGGTTTACTTTGCTTTTGATGCCTAGATTTCATAGTCCCAGAGATCCAGTAAAATGTTCTGTGTGTATCCTGCTTATCATCAACACTTCTCCCTTCTTTCTAACCTGTAATTTCTGGTTACTCCAGGAGGCTTCTCCCAGCCTACTATAAATGGGATGTTTAGAGTCATGTCATTTTGAAATCAGTACATTAAGAGATAAACCTCTGATGTTGGGAGGAACAGGATGAGATACTCACCAAAAAAATTAAAAATTTTAATACAGGTCTCATCAAGAATTTGTTCCCCTTCTTTCCCCAGGAAGTTGTCCTTTCTTGATTATACGATGCTGTATTTTCAGATAGCAAACTATTTTTATTGTGAATTCCTCTTAGTTTTGACCACAACAGGAGTTTTCCACTTCGAGATTGCCTTGCTGACTCAAGTGTGCATCCAACCCCAACCTTTTCCTGGAAGCTCCAAGGGTCTTCTCCCCAAAGTGACATTAGTCATGTGAGGGGAAAATACTGAAATCCTCTAGGAAAAACAATGACCAGAAGTGGCCCATGGCAAGACAATTCATTCAGCCAACAGGCTGCTCCTTTCTTGAGCTCAAACTGTTCCAGGAAGAAGAGAAAAAACCCCAATCAATTGTTTGGGAATGCACTAAATTAATTATTCCACATGACAGCTTTCCCTCACTACTGCTGTTACCCTTCCTGGATCCTCCTCATACCTGGGGCTTAAAGTTAGTCCTTGTTTTATACCACATGTGCAATAAATTCATGACTTCAGGGAAGCATTGGACCTCTTTTACACGTGCAAACTGATTGCAACAGGGTTGTCAAAAAAGAAACTGACACAGAAAAATAATCATTCATTTTCCTATCTGATAACAAAACTGCATGTTGAAAGAGACAATAACTATATGTGCATTTTATTAGATAGTTTCATAGTAAAATCTTACCTGCAAATTAATTTTAAATTCCTAAGAGAATGCATGAAGTTGGAAAGGTGTCTGAATGGCTCTAAAAAAAAAAAAGCATCAGGGTTAATGATAATGTATCAAATAAAGAAAGGAGTATTTACTGAGAGCAGTATTTGACATCTTCTTTGACATCTGCATTAACAATCAGAGGGAATACAATGCATATTGCTGACACTTTGAAATGACACTGGGTTAGGAAATGTTGCTGAATTGGGAATGAAGCAAAGAAATCCAGAAAGAAAAAAATATGGGTAGAAATTAACTATATGAAATTTATCTGGGAAAAAAAACTGCATAAAGGTGTCTATGAAAAGTAATTAATAGGCAATAAAAATAAGGCAAGCTAGAGAATGTCAGGGTGGATATGACCTTTCATTTCATTGCTGTACCAGTCCAAGCTGTGGTAACTGATTTAGATGTTTCATTATCTCATAAAAGAGAGTTGCAGTAGTTCCCGTGTGATCCCACTCTACTGCCATGTTATGTTAAATTCAGGACAGTATTACTAGAACTGTAGGGACAAACTGGCAAAACTTAGGGGAAAACCAACAAAAACAGTCTGAGATGTAGCAGAAAAGAAATGGGTATGAATTTGTAAAACACTACATAAAGTGTAAGACATATTTAAGGGGATTTATCCTTTAGCAGGGTCAAATCAGGATGTGTGTCTTTTCCCTGGTAAAGACAGAGAAGTGTAAAATATCCCATATGCGTGGAACAGATACCTAGACAGTTTTCAAGGCTGTGCCAACAAGACTCACAATCCAAGCATTAGACAGTATTTACTCTAGAGCTCATTATACCTTATGTTTATGGGTGCCTCCTGTTTAATTTTGGAGGTAGACCGTTCCACCACTGATGACACTGAAAGGTAAAATATAAGCCTTCAAAAGGGCACTTCAATCTGTGAATTCCATGCAATAAAATGAGAGTGGCAAAACAATTTCTCCTCAAGCCCATATTTATTTCCAGAAGGAATAAGTCTATCAATAGATAAAAGGAAATGAGCGCCTGTTGGAGACCATGTACATCAACTGCAAGACTTTTTCAGAAACAATTGCTTACTGGCAGCATTTTGCCAGTGAAACTCTGCCCAAATCACCATTTCTTTAGTGACAGGATTGGGAATTCTGGGAGAACAGGCTCTGATGAAATAGAGTGTTATGTCCTATCAGATCACAAAACCTGCACTATTACTGCATTGTGACAAAAAATGCTGATGGTAGTGAAAGGTAATGTACTGGTTTTCGGCTTTCTAGTGTGAGAGAACAAAGCTGTGTAATTAATAGCAGCACTCTTCAGAGGTCACAGCAATGCCAGCCCCAATGGACAAAGCTAAACTTGATGGGCAGAGGGAGCAAGACTTGATGCAGCACATGGGAAAATGTGTCAGTGACACTTCCACCTGTCTTTCTCAGATGCTAGGGGAATTTAAGGCTCTTCTGGTTGGGAGTTTTCATCCACAAATGAGTCTTAAAAGGTGTTTGAGATAACACTAGGCTATCAGGAGTTTGGAATTCCAGGCTTGTTAGCCAGCTCCCTGTCCCAGATTACACAGCTGTAAAGTGCTGCTTTTGCTTACAGGTGCTTGTAGCTGTACCAGTATCCTGAAGCACACAGGTCACACTGGGTGTCCTTCTTGCTGACCTTCACTCTGTAATGGACAGTCAGATTAGCACTCTTGCCTGTTTTGGAGAGTTGAGTGTGGGTTCTCATAAATATTTTCCCCCCCTTTTGTTTAAGCATTGTCAATTAGGTCTCCACATCTAGTTAAAAAAACCAACCCACTGCATTTTTTTGCAAATCCTCCATTTCAACACAACCATAGATGAAATGCAGCACTGCCTTCCACCACCTATTTCAACTGAATAAAACTTACTTGCTTGTAACTGACAGAAGAATTATGAAATAGCAGTGTCACTGACCTGCTTGTACAGAGTGATTTTGTTTCTCCTTGAATGTAACCAGAAACTAGATTCAGTTGCCACAAAATTAAAAGGTGAGATTAAATGCTATTAAGCCATAAATAAATGCCGAGTTCTATAAGCTCTATCTGGCTTCTGTCCTCACTGCTTCCCCTCTGGCCTTCCCCAGCCAGTACTGCTGCTCCAGCTGGGGATGCCAGCGATTTACACCTGAGTGGGAAGCACTGGGACCAGCAAACACAGGTTTCCAAGTCAGTATTTGGGAAATACACACAGATGTACAAACTCTTCCCACCTACTCAGCTTTATTCACTCCTTGGACAGCAGGGATTTGCAAGAAATGAGGAAACGTTAATTATGACAGTGTCTCTTCTGGACATACATAAACACAAGCAGATTTTGCAGATGAAATATCAGTGAGTGCTGGTGAAAGTGGGTCCATGAGCTGGCTTTGGTGGATAAAACCCAACCACCCATTTGCTCCTCCCTGTTGCCCCCTCTCCTCACCTCCCTGGGCTCTGCTCTGGTTGCTGGGTCACTGGCGGCGCTGCAGTGCTGACTCGCTGGCACCTTTTCATTTCTGCATGACACAACAAAACAGGCCTGGGAGATTCCTTTATAACGCCACTGCTAGACATAAGCAGATGCTCCAAACAGATGTAATCAAACACAGATGTGATCTGAAGAGTCCCAGGCGGGCTCTGTGGTCCAGCCAAACTATACGGAGCACAGACTGGCAGCACGCTGAAAATGCAGCAGGGGGCTCACCTTTCCCCCCTGCTGAAGCTGGCTGAGCAGACAGAGATAGGTATGGCAGATATGAGCATGCACCAGCTGCTGGGGGACACCTGGGGGTGGCCAGCCTGCAGGAGGGGCCCCTCATCCTCCAGTAGTGCCTGCCCCTGCCCACTGCTGGTTGCATTGCTGTCCTTGGAGGATATGGTAGTAGATGACTTCATCAAAGTCAGCTGTTTTCGATACCAGAATCTACCCAAAAATCCTGGTCTTCCAAAGAGACCCTGACTCTTTCCTTTTAGTTGGTGGTGAGTGGCAAGGGGTGGATGATTTTTCAGTAACTTGCAGAGGGCATTAGATCATTCCCACTCACATAAAACCACTTATCCTGCAGCATATTCATTGAAGGGAGGCTGGGTAGACTGCAGAGCGAAGAAAGTAGGTGAGTTAATGCCAGAAATCAAGAATGGGAAGTGTGGGTCTTTCTTTTCATGTCATCGTGTCAGGTGTTGCTGTTGGGGCTCCAGTGACTCCCTTCATCTCCTTATACATGTCCGGGAGGATTACGGGGAAGACAGGTCAGAGGGCAACCAATGACAAAAATAATGGGTTTGTGTAGGAGTGGTGCCACCTAGAGAAAGTCACAAACGGGAGGAGAGTACCCATCAGGAGCGGGGGGGTGGGGGTAGGGGGAGGGGGTGGTGGGCAGAGAGGGCTGTAACCATTTCAAGGAAATTTTAACCAAAGATTTTCTTCATTTAGGACCCTAGAATATGGGGGTGGAAAAATCCTCGAGATACAGTTATCTAAGCAGAGGCAATGTGCATTTGTATGAGAGAGAATTAATCACCTCTTAAATTGACTCATGCTATGGGTTTGATCCAAAGTCCATGGAAAAACTCTGACTGACTTCACAGCTCCTTGGGGTGTAGGTAGGAACTTTGCCACTGTCTTCAAAAAGAATAGGGCCAGGCTTCAGCCCTTGGCTGAAAAACAAACCAAGGAAAAGACACAAATCCTTTTCAAATATTTTAGAAAGAATGTATTATTTGATTTTCTGTAGCTGTACTGTTACTAATAACATTAAACACCCGTGAATCTCTATTTTAATGCATATTGTATCTAAATAGAAATTGTACACATATCTGCTTACATGTTTGTTGGACATGAGTCACTTAATAGAAAAAGTAGTCATAAAGATTGTATAGATTGAAAGTAAGGAGTTAAATAGCACCCTTGAGTCCTTCAGATTTAGTATCAACTGTTTTCTGGTTTGTGCAAATGACCACTTTTCAGATTATCTGTTTAACTTAACTTTTCTTAAAGAAATGAGCTGGGTGGCAGTAGCTATGATTTCAGCAGACCAGGCAGGTGGAGATTTTTTTTCAAAAGCTTATATTAATAAATTGAAGACAATATGAAAAGTATTAATAGGAAATATAAAATACCCATTTGTCAAAGTCCGTATCACCTGCAGAAAAAGAATTTAGAATTTGAACAAGCTTTTTATGTAAAAACCTTGTAAAACATTGAAATGCTTGAAAAGTTCTGGAGAGGTCTTTTGAAATGAAGTAGTTGTTTTAAGTTTAGATTTAGATTAATATACAACGCACTCACACAACAAGATTTTTAGAAAGAGGCTAAAATTTTTCACAATTTTGCAAACAAAGAAAAAATAGATTGAGCTCACAACACTTTCCGAGATTTTTTTTCTGCGTCCCGTTTCTTGAACTTCTTTTAGATTTTCCTTATCTAAAAATAGGTGACACCAAACTAAACTGGTTTTGACCTGAGCTGCCCTTGTCACCAAAACTGCCCTCGGAAAGTACCGACTTTCACCGCCTCCACATTCATCTCGGGATGATTCGAGCATGTGGTTTGCGTTCAAGAATGCCCTGTAAATATAAACAACTATTACTACTGGAGTACATTTAATGACAAAAATGTGCTAATGCGGCGCTGGCGACGTTCGCCCTTGAATTACATTCCTTATAAGGGCGATGCTGCTCGGCCCGGCCGGGCGGGCTGCGGGCACTTGCCGCGCTACCGCCGCCACCCTCTCATCCCCGTCCGCAGCAAAATAACCTGAAGCCAAGGTGTGTGCCCCCACCCTCCGCGGGTACCCGCTCCCAGCCCCTGCAGGGACGCTCCCCGACGGTGCCTCACGGTCGGTAACACGAAACACCGGGAGACGTGAGGGCAAACGCACCTCTCACCCTAAAACTCTCGCTACTCCGAGCTGCGAAGAAATGACAAAATGGTTTTGGAAAAGCAATAATACCAATAACAACTATAATAGTAATAATAAGGAACCCCCCCGGCCCCTCGCCACCGCAGGACCGAGAAGGGCAGCTCGGGCAGCGCCCACGCGTGTGCGGGCAGCGGCCACGCGTGTGCTGACGCCTCGGTCCTGTCCTTCCCTCACCCAGCTCGCAGGGCAGAGCGAGGGCCGGGATGGTCTCCGGAGGGGCTTTTGGGGTCAGAAGCCGTGGTTCCGCTTGGCAGCTCCCACCCCAAGCCCCGAGCGGTGACAGAAGGGCTGGCGGGGGCCCTCCCGTCCATCTCCCGGGGCCGCTGCAAGGCAAGCACCCGCCTACCGGGGAACTGCTTTTAATTAGGCGCCGTAATGACCTTCTCCTCGGCAAGAGGAGGCGAGTCAAGTGCTTTTGCAGTCCTGGCCGCTATCCTGCCTTCAATGACGGCTTTGCCCGAACTGCTCTTAAAGTTGCGGCAACAGAAGGGTTAAAAAAGCCCCCGGAGCCCCGGTGGCCGGGGGCCCGGCCGCGTCACCTGCCCCCGATGGTCCCACCGGCAGCGGGCTGCGGCAGAGCGGGGCCACGGGCGGGCCCCTGTGCCCCACGTCTTCCCCTGTCACCCCGATACCGCTCAGGACGCAGATCCCTCTCCTTCTGTCTCTCGCACCACCCAAAATGACAGAGAGGGACAGCGGGTTTCTTCTCCTTTTTTTTACATTTCGAGGCAAAATTCCACTTTTCCCGGCATTAACAGTACCTTCCCCAGCTTCTACGCCTTGTCTGATGGAAAAAGAGAAATCCCGGCGCGGCCGCGGGGCCGGCCCAGGGCAGACGGGGGTCACGGCCAGGCCGCCGCGGCTCGGGGCTGACGGTGCCCTGCGGAGGAGCCCCGCCATGCCCCGCCTCAGCCCCGGGCACATCGGCCTTGGCCCGGCCACCGAGCGCCGGAGCTAGAGCTTGTCCCCGCTGCTTGCGCAGCGCACAAGCTGCTTCGGAGGGTGCCCAGGGCTTGAGGAGCCAGGGGGGAACCCGCACCCAGGCGGGTTAAGCGGGGGCACGGCAGCTGCCGGGACCTGCCCCCGCACGCGGGGCTTTGTCGGCGCGATTGGCCCCTCTGAGGGGGCATCTTTCGAGAACTGCAAAGAAAATACTGTCTTGCAGTCACTGTAATCCACGGTTTTCATTTACTATTATTCAATCAGGATTTATCTCTGTTTTTTTAGGAGGCTACTTTTCCAGGGCTGTTACTCGATACTGATCCATTAAATCATTCCAGCTGAGAGATTAAATGTATGATTTGCAACCAGCTGGATTTCTTAAATGGTGTCTTCGCCTCCCTTCAGAGTATGAGCAGACCCGACGAGAAAACACTTTGCTTTGGCATGGAAACCCGCACATTTGCCCGAAAATTACCACACGGGGTTTATTCAATGCCAACAGTATTCTCCTCCTTTCTCTTCACTGGATTAGATTTCCCCCAGCCATAAAACGACTCCAAAAGCGAGATACCATCGAAATGGCAACGCATGCCAAGCGAGCGGGGAGGCAGCAGGCTTGAGCCTTCCCTCCTTCTAGCACCGCAGCCGCTCTCTGCGTCTCTCAGGGCCGCCCCGGCTCCAGCGAGCCCACTCGAGCAGCGCCGGCCCCGGGGAGGGGGAGTCGGGGCGCGGCTGGGCACTCACGGGGGGCTGGGATCCCCCCGTCACTCTGCCCTCAGCAGGGGCGTGCTGTGTCCTGGCGAGGGTCAAGGGCAGGCTGGCCAGGCTACGCCCCCCGACAGAGCTCCCCGTTGTGCCCCAGCGGGGGGGCGCGGAGGAAGCAGTGACCCCTTCCCAGCGACACTAGTCCAGGTAATAAACACACTCGATCTAAGGTAATTACGGGAGAGCGACTGGCCGCCCTCCACCTACAGAGATCCCCCACGGGGACGGTGTCTCGGAGACCAGCCATCAGATCTCAAATACCCCATAACGTGGGAAACACTGTCGCTTTGGCTATGCCATTCTCGCCAGAAAAAAAAAAAAACAAAAAAAAACCAAAAAAACAAAAACAAACCAACCAACCAAACAAAAAAACCCAAAACCCCCACCAAAAAACAACAAAAAAAACCCCCATCCCAAACAAACAAACAAAAAAAAAACAAAAACAAAAACCCACCCCACCTCTCCAAGCTAAAAGGGATCTGGGGCTTTTCTCCGACCGAAACCACACCGTAGAGACACCACACCTGGGGGGATTTGCCACACCTATGGGGGAGAAAGCATTTTCTGGGCACGCTCGGGGAGATGGAGCCGCATCCGCACACGCCCTCGGCAGTAGCGGAGCCCCGTGTCAGTCACCGAGTCCTCTGACCAACTTGATTTCTGCAGTGAGGGTGGAATTCTACTAATTCGGGGGAGCAGCGAGGTGGCCTGCTCAGGGACAAACCCCAATCTCACGCCACTCTCTCCACGTCTGCCCGTGGGGCCTGCGCCGCCCGGTTCCGCGCCCCGCTCAGCGCTGCCAACACGTCTCTACCCCGCGCCTGGTTTCCTTTGGTTCGGGGAGGTTTCCTAAGCGTCCTGACTTTCCAGTTGTTGATATTTTTGCTGGGTGTGCTCTCGACACGCTCTTATGAACGGTGCCCCAAAACTGTTCATAATTTGTCAATGTCCCCTCATGTCCCCAGCTCCAGCCGTGGCCTCGCTCGGTGCGCCGTGCATTGCGCTGCGGATGCTCGCCCCGAGCATCGGGCTCGTGGGTAACAGAATATCTCACGGCACGGAGAGAAACCCAGCCGGTCCCTGGCCCCGCAGCAGTCGGGGAGCCCGGTTCCCGGCTCCAGGAGCCTGGGAGCCCCGTTCCCCTGTTCCAGGAGCCTGGGAGCCCATTCTCCTGTTCCAGGAGCCCGGGAGCCCCGTTCCCCGGCTCCGGGAACCCCTGTGCCCAGGGCAGGCCGTGCCTTGCCCCGCTCCCCCAGCTTTGGTCCCGCTCCTGCCCCGTGCCGTCCCGAGGCTGGGGAGCAGCCGGGGCGCTCTGCGGCAAGGACAGCCCCGACAGCCGCTTGGTTCCACGGCGTCGGGGGAAATAAAAGTAAACGAGGGGTCCCAGAGCGGCGCTGCTGGGTTGTTGGGTCGGACCTTCCTCGAGGGTGTCACTACCTCAGTCTCTGGCAATGCCCCGTCACGCAGTTCTCCGGTGACAAAAGGGGAACCATATTTAGCCACTTTCGATTAAAAGCATGACGCTGAGCCAGAGATGCTCAGTCACCTGCACCCCACGCGGCAGCACTCCAGGTGTGCAGAGAGAGATGTCTCACCCACGGGTGACTGACTGGCCGTGCACCTTCGCCACCTCCTTGTGAAGGACAGCGTGTCCCCAAGCGGCGTGGGTCCACCCTCTGCCGAGGGGCCACTTGCCCCTGGGGCACCTGCCGCCGGCGTTTCCAAAGCACCGAGCAAAAGCCGGGCCCCGCAGCGGGGACAACAGATGCTCACCTTCCGGAGGAGATGGGAAGGAAAGGGAGGAAAAGCGGGGAGCGGGATCAGATGTCCCGTCGGAGCCTGCCCGCGCTGTGTTCGGCTCCGGAGACAGGGCGGTCGGGGTTCGGGGTTCGGAGCGACGAAACATTTACTGCTAAAGCGCTCTCTGATCTACTTCCCTGCTCTCTCCCTCGACCTCCAGCGCGTCTACATCGCTTTGGAACGGCGTGGTTGGGAGTACCTCTGCCCAGACCCAAACTCCTGCACGTCTAGAAATCGCTTTTCCAATACGATTTATTGGAATTTGTCCAACTTTGCAAAAAACTGTAGACTTGATAAAGCCTCTCTTTATAACTCTTCACACACCCCTGTTTTTTTTCCCCTCCTCCCTGTTGCCAGCCACGCTTGCCCGGGTTGATGCCCAGACGAGCTCCTGACAGTCACTTTTCAGACTCAGATGTTCGTCGCACACGCGTTAGCTCCAAATGCTGCCTCGGTTTTCACGCTGCAGCCTATTTTTGGAGAGCAGGGGAACGCAAATGAATATTCCTGATGAAGGTAGCTTTCAACGGATTCTCTACAAAATCTATTCCCCCTTCCTCCCTCCCACCCCCTGGGTACACACGCACCACACCGAGGTTTGCATTTTTCATGGCGGGACAAGTAAGTCTATAAAAGGCATGTTTGTTTTTCCTGGCTGTTTCAAAAATGTATTTCCTGCAGGACTTTGCATCTGATGGGGTCATCAGAAGCACATGTGCGATTTTCATCTTTCCAAGTGATTTCTCCTCTCCTCCCGTCCTTTCCTTACCAGCGCTGCATGCTGATTTGACATTTTACCTGTCCGTCCACCTTATTTTCCACTAAACCAGCCCCTCCGCCCCCGACTCTTGGTGAGGTCCCAATTTGTTTCGGTGTGTCTGACTGGGTCTTCTTGTTTTTGTTTGTTTGTGTTTTGGTTTTGTTGTTTGGTTGTTTGCCTTTTGGGGGTGGGGGAGGGAGTGGTGTTTAAAAGTAATTTTTTTTTTTCCCTACACGGCTTCGGTTGGAGGTGATCTGCCTGCCAGCTGCACACCGGGACTCCGGATAAAGGAGGATCTGGTAGTTAGAGATGGAGCGTTCTTACCCACACACGAAAAATAAATTAAAAAGCGCTAATAAATAGCCCCCGCCTCCCGTTTATTTTAATAGTCAGGAGATGGACCTTCTTCCCGAGCAAGGAAGCCTCTCCTCGATGCATGGAGGGGAAGCCTTGAGCATCGCTCCCCGCAGCAAAATAGGAAGAAGGTTATCCCGCAGCCCAGCTCCGAAGTTTATGTATTTTTTCCAAATCCCAGAGCTACTCTCCTTCAGACAAAACCCTCACCTTTTCCTTGTGTACTGAAGCACTGAAAGTTCCCTTCAGTATATTTTTCTTGGCTGCCTGAGCCTCAACGTTTTGATTCACTAAGCAGAAGAAGTTAAAGAACTCTGCAGTCAGGGCCAGTGCCCAGTGTTTTCATCGCCACCCCCCTACGTTATTTGTCATGCTCAAGTGAGGGTTTGTTCAAGGCAAAAGCCTGCTCGTACTGGGCTGCATTTGTTTTTCCTAAAGAAGGCAAGAGATTTTGTTTCCGGGTCTGGTAACAGGAGCCCCAGTGCCTTACACAAACACCGCTGGGCAGGCAGGGGCGCTCCCAAGGCTTTTCGTTCCGGGGCTGCAGCAGCCCCCCCAAACACACTGAGGCCTTGGTTGGGCACAAACTGCTGCACCAGGTCTGGGGAGAAGGGGCAAGGTAGATTTCTCCGGGTTAGCTCACAAAAATATGCCAAGGCGGCGACTTCTCCCGTGTGGATCACGCCGAGTGTCTCCGAAACAGCATATATTATCCAAAGGAAAATGCGGTCACCCAGCCTTGTGTCCTGATTCCAGCCAAGGGCTCGCAGATGGAAGGTATTCAACTAGCAAGCTCTGGCATACGGTCTCCTTCTCATGAGAAAGGCTCTTCCTCCCATAAACTCGCTACCTGTCCCCAGAAAAGTGTCGGAGTTGTGCCACATCTCCAGTAGCCTGTCGGGATGCTCACTCTTCCCATCCATCAGTATTTCCCCGTCAGAGTGACGAGTTGCGCCCTGTCAGGAAGGACAGAACTGCTTTCTGTCTCAAATGAGCTATTTCTCTCCCGCCTCGCTTCGGCACAGCACCATGTCAGTGAACGCTCACACAAAAAATTAGAGCACAAAAAACCCCCTCTGCCCTAGTTAGTACACGTGAATATTCAGCACCCTGCTATCTAAAGGAATGACTTCATTTACCTTTTGGGGGCCGTGAATGCTGAACACATCGTATAATTTAGCAAGATTTTATTTTGAGGTCAGACACTGCATGTATATATGTTACGTATACATACATATATATGTGGGTGTATACGTGTATGAGACAGAGTGCGCTTCTTCCCAAATTGTCCAAACTGCAGGGGATCTGCCATGCCCTGGCCTCGGTCCGAGGGTAGCCAGGGATAGAACCTGCCCGAACCGAACCGTCTTTTGATTTATGCTCCGAAACCCATGCAGGTACCCCAGGAACAAGCAACCCTGAGATGAGATATGTCCCATGTAACCTAATGCTAGTGATTCATAACTAATCTGTTTAAAACCAAGGATTAGTCACGTCAGTTTCGGCATATTCCTCTATCGGGAACATTTTTTGTGCGTGGAAAATTGGAGGGATTTGGGCTAATTTACCAAACATCAGTACTAAGGCAAGTACGGTCTGATAAAATGAGTCTTAACATGTTCGGGGTTTCAGGTTGCATTACACACGTCCCATCATTGGGGCTTTGAGCTGTGTGAGTCCTTAATGCCAGATTGACCTGCAGAATTTTTTCTTATTGCATGACTTCTGTTTCTAGCCATCTGTAAGTGGCTTCAGCCACTCGCCCTCTCTTAATTCATCCATATATAAGTGATCCTCACCGAAACGTACACGAGTTTTCACAGACCCCACTCTCTCAAAGAGCCTTTCTCACAGTGTCAGCTCTTCACTTACTTTCCCCGATCGAATTCTGCCTCCTCTGTGCAATATGACCTTTTATTAATCATGTAAGCCCCATCCTGTTTTCGTACTGCCTCTTTAAATATTCCCCATCTTGGCTTTACTCTTTCTCATTTTTCCTTTCTCCAGCGGGCAAAGACTAAAGGCTTTATTTCGGTTTCGAGGCCATATTTTATTAACCCAGGCATTCTGTTTTCATTCCCAAACTCATTTCTATCTACAAAAATACAAAATAATTAACTAGCCAATTAATTAATTCTTTTCCATACTGCACCACTGTTATTTTACAGGGAGCAGAGATCTTCCGCAGCTCTAGGAAGCAATGGTTCCTCTACTTGCAAAATGTTTATTTTCAAAGAATTAAAATTCATAGCTAAAATTATTAGATCCCCCTCAACGGAAATAACAGGATCCTCTATTTCGACCCTAATGAACTTAAGGCCACACTGGTATGCTCCCACAGCACAGGCATCAGCCACATATCTCCGCTGCTGAAAAAATCACCCTAACGGGCAGAAGCGGGGGAAACATAAACCCGAATATACCACCACATTGTCTCCGATAAAATATTGCCCCCCGCTGCACCCCAGCATAACGAGAAAACCGGATTTATATCGGCCACTAAGGCAGAGCTTTTTTCCGGAGACCGAACGCCCGCATTCCCAACATCCATACGTTCCCTATAATAGACCTTTAACTGGACCTGAGAGAAATGTGCTTTTAGAGGACACCCGCAAGGCACAGAGGCGCTAATCCGGACCCAGATTACATCAAATTCGGACACTGCCCGCACAATACTCCCACTGATTGAAATTTCAGCCAGCATCTGAAACCTGGACACGATCTTTGCTGATCTACACATTTCTATCCCCCTTGAAGTCATATCGTTTTCTCGGTTTATTTTTCACAAGAAAATAATTCTAAAGAAGACTTTAAAAGACCAAAAAATGAAAGTATGAAGCTGTTTGCAAGTTCTGAGAACATTTTACGCACATAAAACTTTCGACTTCTAGCACAGACCGGACAGCGAGGGAGCAAGCCGCAAGAGTCCAGAGCTCTTTTAATGGGGCAAACTGGCAAGCAACCTGCCTGTCACTTTTGCCACCGGGCACTTAAAGGAAAGGAAATTAAAAAGAAAGAAAGAAAAAGGAGAGGAATAGAGAAATCCCTTCCCCAGCAGCCCGCAGGCGCCGGAAAGGCGTTCGCAGCCCAGCCTTGCTGGATCCCGGAGCGGGGTTTGTCTCGGTTTGCCCACCCGTCCTCGGGGCGGCTTTTTGCCGGGGCAGGCTGACAGCGGGGCAGAGAAGCCCGCAGCCTGCACGGCCGTGCCCTCGGGAGCAGGTGGGCGACCTCTCCGCTTCCCTCAGGGCCCGCACTGCCCGTCCTTCCCCGTGCCCTTGGCTCTCCGCTCCCCCGGCGCTCAGCCCTTCCCCGGAGCGGGCCGGCGCGGGCCCCGCCGTGCCCCGAACGGGCCGGGGCGGGAGGCTCTGACCGCCCGGCGCCGCCTGCCCCGGCGTCCCCACCAGGACGCCCCCGCTCTGCTCCGAGCCCGAAAACACTGCGAGGGCGAGTGAAGCGACCATACGCAGAGTTAGATTTCTAAATTTTATTATAAAATAAAAGCAGAAATATTTTCCAAAGAATGTATTCACATAATATAAACAATAAACAAAACTAAGGTGAGTGACTTGCGGTTGATACTGTCGTTTAGGTCTAAACTTGAGCAGCAATTCCTGTTTTCTTTTAAAAGCCCGCTGCAGCCCGTGTTGCACACCGAGGGGAAAATCTACCTCTGCCTTCCTTCGGGTCGGAGCCGGGCCATCACTTCCTTTCCCACCCAGCAAATGGCGAAAGCACCACATGGACAAGGCCAAAGAAGCTGTCTCTCTGCATAGCATCAGCTACAAGAAGGTTACAGAGTCTGCCTAGAGCGCGTGTTGCTGCTATATCTTGACTACAGCTTTTGTATTCTTAGTTGAAATTGTACATCGTACACCTGCCACGGATACATAACTACAATAGAATAACGGGAGCGATGTGTAACTTTCAAACAGGCATGGCAAGAGCAGCCTTGCGTTCCCCTTTCTTCCCCACCCCCCGAAAAAAAATAAAAATATTACGGTGTGCCTCTTCCCACACAGACCGGCCCGATCGAGTGACACCACTGAGAGATTTGTGAAGTTAAGGCTGGAATGAGCTGCGACACCGATCAGCCTTACAGCCTGCCGTGAAAATCACGGCTCCTGTCCAACAGTCCTTACACGCCTGAAAACGCCCGTAAGCAACGCTTAAGGCTTTTCACAATATCAGCTACCCACAGCGGAGCCCACTACCTTGCAAACCTGCAGCCAGCCTGCTGCCAAAGGGCACAACACATCCACTAAGGTGTTTGTCATTGCTTTCAAAGTCCCTGGTAAGATTAACGAAAAGAAAAAAAGGAAAAAATCGAGTAAAGGAGGGCTGGAGCGAAGGAGGGAGCGTGTACGCGGTTTTAAGAGCCCAGATCGACCAAGTTAGATGACATGGGGTTGAGAATGGAGTCCTGCAAGCTGTGGTGGTGCATGGGGTCGGCGCTGGGCACGGGGATGGCGCTGGGGCCCTGGGGGTGGCCCAGGCCGTGCAGGGGCTGCAGCCCGGGGTTGGAGCTGAGCAGCAGCGCGGGGCTGGAGGAGGAGTGATCCGGGGTCCCTGACGGCGTCTTCTCGTCCTCTGAGCTCCCCAAAACTGTCTTATTCCCGTTCATTGACGCCGAGAGCGGGTTGTGGCTGTTGGAGTTGGAATTCTCGTTGTTTTCCCTATAGGAAACACAAAAGAGGGAGGGAAATCACCATGCTGCCGTCGCTCCGGGGTGCGCACCGCCGGAGCGGGGGCGGCGGGGAGCTGGCTCCAGGGAGCAGCGAGCCGGGGGGAGTGCAAAAACAGTGGGTTTGAAAACTCTGCCAACCTCCAAGGCCTCCTGGTCTGGCACTTAGGTCTAAGGTCCGCTAAGCTTGTAAATATACTCCCACTAGCCCAGCAGAAAGGGTCACTTTGCCAAACCGTAATTTTCTGCGTCCAAAGGGTTTGCACAGAGTGAGGAGGGGGGCGGAAGGGAAGGGGGGAAGATATTATAATAAAAGAAAAAAAAAAAAACCAAAAAACCAAACCAAAAACCAACCCGACTTTTAAACTTTAAAACTGCTCTAGGAGCCGAAGAGGCGTTCAGCCATGATTTCTCCTGAGAAGGCCAAAGCCCTGCGAGCTGCAGGCAGGACGTCTCCGTGCAGCAGAGCAGCCCCCCGGGCCCACATCAGGAGGGAAAGTCTTTTGCTTAAGTAACTGGACATGGGGTTTTTTTCTCCCTCGCCCTGAGCTTCAAGCTCAAAACATTGCCCAATATGGACCATAAGGAAAGAGAACAGAGTTAACCCGCTGCTTTCCCCGACCCTCTCGGGAATTGCTCCGCACGCCCGCCGCTGCTCCTCCGGCCCCTCCTGGGGCGGCGGGGGCGCATCCAGGATGGCCCTGGCAAGGCTCCGCGGCCGGGACCGCCGGCACCACCGGTGCGCCTGCCGACAAAGGCTCCGAGAGGCAGGACAGAGTTTCGAAATTCATCACCGGGTAAATACCAAGAAATCGCTGGAGGCGGGCCAAGCCCTTGCAGATATATCTATATATTTATATATCTACATATGGGGGGGTATGGGGGGGTGTGGGGGGGTTGTTTTTCGGAAACGTGAGTGGCAAGAAAGGCTCGGGGTTCCCGTCCAGGCTTACGCGGCCTCCATAGCCCCCGTAGAAATACTCAAGACACCGTTCTGCTTAAAACACCGAAGGCAGTACTAGCCTATTTAAAAGCTTCCGAGGGAGTTTTGTAACACACTATCTGGCAGAGGGGCCCTGTCCTGCAGGATTTGGTGGAGAGAAGTCAAGCTATCGCACTGACAGGTTTTCCTCACTAAGGGCCGCAGGATGTGGCTGGAGACACTTAGAGCCAAAAAAATAAAAATAGACAAGAAAGCTCTGTTTGAACAGGTTTCCTTGAGTGGATGGCAATCCCATGAACGGTCTGTTTTCCAACGCCTGGAGTGTAATATTAGGTTGAGTGTATTTTTCAATGTCAAAAATATTATTTGTCTCTGGAGACCTTTAAAATTTGATTCCCCGGAAAAAAAAAAAAAAAAAAGGAATGGAATAAGTGTAACCTTCATTTCCTTTGGATATTTGAAGGTGAGTCCCTGCTATCAGCAATAAAAAGGATCTCTAACATCTCATAAAACCAACACTTGTGAGGATTTGAAGGAAAATTAAAGCGCTAGCACGGTTTCAGGAAATGAACAGAGCAAATCTGTGCCCGAATTTGCCGGGCTGCACAGCAGCGCGGCCGCGGCGCTGCCTGTTTCCGAAACACGGTTGGGAGAAACCAAAGATAGAGAGAATTCTCCTCGGAGGCACGGATATACAGAATTCTGACCCGCTAATTAACCGCGCAGATCATACGATCACACGATTGCCTGCACGGACCGGGCAATTCAGTGAGCTAGTGAAGGCAGTGAGAGGACCCTTTTTGCTTCTTCGAACAGTCTTCCTAAAACACAGGAACTGCTGACCGAAAAGTCATCCCGAATAGCCGGGGATGTAGGCATTAACCTCTTCCCGGCTGTTAATGGTTCCTTCACTCCACTTAGCGTGAAAAACACAGACGCGGGATCATATTCGGCCTAAGGACACACACTTATTGAAGTGCGTTCATGAGCACCTTGCCGGGTAGAGAACAAGAACTGCAATGCCAGGAGCGAGGCAAGAAGTTGCTCCACTCAGTCCTTGTCCAGGTCTCCTGCCGCACTCCAGGAGCCGACAGAGGGACATACTTGCTACCAACCTCCAGACCCCCGCGTTGTCGGCTGCCCCCGGCTGCCCCTTTCTGCTCCGGGGTAACCCTCAAGGACACGCTCTGAGCTGTGCGGGGCGCGGAGCCCTTGTCCCTTGTCCCCGCCGCCTCCGGCCTCTCCCGACGGGCCGCGGACCCCACGGGCACCTCCGGCCGCGGCTCCCGGCTGGGCTCCACGCCGGGCTGCTGCGGGGAGGAGGCGGCAGCGCTGCTTAACCAGGAGTCGCCGCAGGCCGTGCGAAGCGTCCCTGGCAGCAGGGGCTGTGCGGGGAGAGGGGTCTCTGCGGGGAACGGGTCTCTGCCGCCTCTCCTGGGGCTACTTTTGGTGGGCAGAAGCCTTCACCGAGAGCCCAGCTCGCTCGCCTCTGGTTCTCTGCGCGCCCCTGAGGCAGAGAGCCCGTTCCCTCCCGACGGGCCTTCCGCAGCCGGGGCCGGGACAGATAGAGAGAGCAGACAGAGAGCACCGGGGTCGGGGAGCCGCGGGCGCCGGGGGAGCGGTGGGGAGCCGTGGGAAGCCGTACCTTTCCTTGGCCTCGGCGGCGCGGTCCCGCTGCCGGCGGTTCTTGAACCAGTTGCTGACCTGGGTGGTGGTGAGGCCGGTGGCCTCGGCCAGCTCCCGCTTCTCGCGGGGGGACGGGTAGGGGTTGTGGGCGTACCACTCTCGGAGGACGCTGCGGCTCTTCTCCTTGAAGCAGTAGCTGGTCTCCTCGCCGTCCCAGATGGAGCGGGGCAGCGGGAACTTGCGGCGCACCCGGTACTTGCCCACCGCCCCTAGGGGTCGCCCCCGCAGCTTCTCCGCCTCGATGTAGTGCGCCTTCAGCCAGAGCTGCTGCAGCTTGGGGTGGTTGTGCGCCGAGAACTGGTGGCTCTCCAGGATCTTGTAGAGCTCGCGGAAGTTGCCCCGATGGAAGGCCACCACCGCCTTGGCCTTCAGGACGCTCTCGTTCTTGTGGAGGTGCTCGCAGGCAGGGAGGGACCAGAGGAACCGCCCCAGCCGCTCGATGTTGCCGCCTTGCTGGAGCACCTCGCAGACGCAGGCCACTTGCTCTTGGGTGAAGCCAAAAGTCGGGAGCATCGACATGGTGAGCCCTGCCGCGCCGCGCGCCCTACGGCCGCATAGAGGGGAGCGGCGCGGGGCGGGAGGGCGCCCCGGGCCGGCGGGGCCTCCGCGCGTCCCCTGCGCCAGAGGGTCAAACGCTGAAACATTGCTCCTGTTCGAGGGCAGGCGAGGACAGGGCTGCTAAACTTTGAGTGTTGTGCTGCCGTGAAAAACAAAAGTTAATACTTCTGTGTTTAATAGTATGCCGTAACAAAGGCACAGAATTGCACAATTAAAAATGAGAAAATGAAAGATGTGCCAGGTGGTTATCCAGCAATTTTCATTCATGGGGCATGCACTGCTCCAAATCAGTTTCCAAGCCTCCCTAATGTATGTCATAATTAAAGACTGAACTGTACAGACACAAAAATTTCTGAAATGAGGCCATATATAGAGCTATAAAAGCACTTAAAAGGAGAGGTGTTTTCCCAGCTCCAGTAGTTTAAGATAAAGAGCGATTACTACTATGTCTCATCTGGGCTTGCCCTAAGCCATCCCCATTGCCACCCTGACGCAAGCGTGGTACTTAGCACACTTGAAGTCCTTGTCTGTACAGTTCTGTGTGTCCTGTGTCTTTAAAGGTGATTGGCAAAATGTTATAAAGCTGCTATAAATAAGACTTCATTTCACCACTGGTCTGATTACAGTGCCAAAAAATATGCTTCAAGTTACAGCAATATAAGCTGGACCGTGTACTTTCCTTGCTGTTAGTGCAGCTGAACTGAGCCATGTGCTGCATGGTGAGGAACTTGAGCAAAAATCTAAGGTAAATAAGACCTTGTCCCATTCATCAGTGAAGGAATTTAGGCCACATTCCAGCCAATAATTGAAACTCTAATTATCTTGACAGCTTTCCACTGAATGTGAAAGAATCCTGTTTGGCCAGTCCTGCAGGGCATAGCCACAGACAAATAGTGTTCTCTGTGGCACATTCCCCATGGCATCCACCAAGCAGGAAGTTCATTGACAGAAAAATAATATGACAAAGATGATGTCAAAAGGTGAATGTATCATAAAGTAAATAGAGCACCTATAAGTACTAATATCTTCTAATTTACTTTCCAGTATGTAAATCTACATTGACTAAAATGAGCCTCAGGCAGGAAAAATGGCTACAGAAAGTCATCATCTATCGTCTTTTCTGGAAGCAATCTGAAAAGCAAGAAACCAAAGTGCAAAAATTGGAATATTCAAATATTCAAACAGCAGTAAAACTTGAAGTTTGTTGTAAAAAAACCCAAAAGTGCAGAGATGTTCAGTATAAGGACCATGAACTTTAAATTATTTAATTTGCTAAAATTGACATGAAGTAGAACCCAGACAGAATATCAGAATACAGGTTTGACAAATTAAAAGATGCATCAGGAAATTTATTAAAAACACGATTGCAAAAGAGATGACAAATGGAATCAGAAGTTGAAAACAACCTATTTAGACATAGTAAACCAACAAGAGTCTATAATTAGGATCTGTAATCCTATAGTTCTTAATCCTGTACAATGACTATGCTTGGCATGACAATCTGCTGTCTTAACCAGATTAGACATCTTGCATTTCAAGAAATAAAACCAATACAGTTCCAAAGATATTTGACTGCTAAAATTAATCACCAAGAGATTTATGTTGTCAAAGTATTCTGTATTTTGCTGTGTGTAATACTTTAAAGAGTCAGGCAGCACTAAAAAGCATAATTTACATGGTAAAAATTAAAAGCTAAAATAAATTTAATAAATAAATTGAATTAAATCCAGAATCATAAATAAGAGAAAGAATATTTTGAGAAGGGCTGGGGAAAAAGAAAAAAATATTTTAGAAGAGTATTTTTATCCAGCCCTTTGCTCCTTCCTGAGCTGCACATAAGTGTCAGGCCAGAGCTACTCCTCCAGGCATCCTGAACTGAGAGCCAAGGTCACCAATGGGTGCACAGCCAAGAGCACAGCCAGGTGGCAATAGCAATGAGCATTGCCACACAGCAGTGACCATCACCCACGGTGAGGTGTCAAATCAGGTCCAGGATCCATTCAGGAAGTCTTGTCAGGATGAGCAGGAGGCGGTACTGGAGACACGTATGACCTGTGTGCAACCTACACCTGTAACGCAGGTCTGAGGCTCGTCCAAGGAAGGATCATCCAAGACAGACAAACCCAAGACACAGTACAGTTTGTCTGTTTGCTTTGAGCTCCCTAGTGTGCCTGAATGCCCCAGATCAGAAATTCCCATTCTCCAGCTAGATAGAACACTGAATAGGTACCCTGGCACAGACTTGGCAGAAGCAATCCATATTCTAAAAACAGAGTCTCACTTGTGTAGCTTCTCTTCAGTCATACTGATGGAAGGTGTGGTAAAAATCATTGCAAACAGTTATTGTACTGCACAGAGTCCCCCTGTCTGTCAATGTCTTCTGTCACATTTGAACCATCTGTCTGAGAGAGTGTATCTTCAAATGTGGTTGTTTCCTTTTCTAATAGTTACAGTCCACTCAACCTAAGAAACCTATTTCAGGGAGGAGAAAACAGAAGAGACAAAGCTGTTTTGCAGAAGGTAGTCCCAGACCGTGGTAGGGCTCTCTGTTGAAGGCAAGGATGGCTGCAGGACTTTAGAAAAACCAAGAGCATCATTTCTCTTTTATCTGAATTTAGTTAAAGTTTCTCATCTCAACACAGAAGCATAAATGCCAGCTGATGTAATTTTCCCCCCTACAGATTGGGAGGAATGAAAGAAAGAAATGGTTGTTCTCTTTGTAGATGATGTTCAAGTGTTTAGTAGGGGAGGATGTCCCAACAATGTCATGGATAAAAAATTCAAATAAAATTGAAAATCTCACTTTCTACTTGCTCATGGTACTACTTACTTGTTTATTCTATTAAATTTTTAATATTGAATGAACTGTACTTATTACCTCCCTTTTTGTCAAGATGTTATAAAGCAATATACTCAAGAAAGCCAAGGGATGACTCTATTAATAGCAGTCACACATGCATTGAAATCCCATAGTACAGTGAAAAAAAAAAAAAACCAAACAATGATCCACTATATACAAAAAAAGGTACAAAGACTATAAGACTTATCTATTTTAGAAATTCCCCCCTACCAGATCAGCTGAACCAGTGCTAGCAGTATTGTGAACTATGCTTCCCCACTCAGGCATATTTCTTCAATGTTTAGCTCAGCATTTTGAAAGCAAATCCAATTGATACATTGGCATAAATAAGTTGCCAGCTTATTGGAGCCCTAATACTTCTCTCTCTGCTGCCCTCCCTGTCCAGCGAATAGAATGTTGAAACCAGTGAGGTCTGTGTTATTTTGCAAATCAACTAAAAAAAGGTGCAGAATAACAGAAAATAAGGATTGATATTAACTACTCCTGAAACTCTTTCTCAGATCTTCCAATGGTGAAAGACAGAACAGTCTCACTAAGCAGTACATTCCAGTGCTGAACTAACCTTGGAGTTACAATTATCTTCCAAAGTCTAACCACATCTCCTGTGCTGCAGTGTAGAGGAGATAACAAGCTTATCTCAGTGGATGGAGGAAGCAGCAGTCTTCAGGTTGTTTGATAGTATCATCTATACCCTCAATTTTGTCAAAGAATAAACAATTATTTTAATCTTTTCTCATAGGTGATGGGTTTTAGACCTCCATTTGTTTTTATTGTTCTCTCTGGGTTTATTCCTTCAGGTCTTTATCAGAACAGTGCTCAGTTCCAGGCACAGCACTCCAACTGAGGTCTGACCCAGCACTGGCTTTAAGATACCACACATCTGCTTATACATCCCACCAAAGATCCTTTGCTTTTTCTCTTATGGCAGTAGAACACTGCTTAACCAGTCCTTCTCCAGCTTGTGTATGACCTCACTTGTGAATTTTCTTCTATGTCCATTGATTCTTACTGAATTCTAGTCTTGTTCTGAAAAAAAAAATTAAGACTTTGTATTTTGAAGATTTGATAAGTGAACTGTCAATTCCATCAGCCAAGTCATTAATTAAAATACTGCATGTTATCAGATCCAGAAGGATCCTCTGAGCTGAGATGCTCCTCTTGAAATACTGACCTTCTAAAACCATGGTTTGAGTGGGGTTTTCATACCCATCTTGTATTGTTTTTACAGTAGTTTATGTGGACAGTGTGCCCCTCCCTTTCTTACAAAATGTCACAGGAGGGAATTTCAAAAGCCTTAGCAAACTCAGTCTGTATCACATATATTGATTCTTTCCCTTCTGGCTTCAAATGATGTACTCAAATCATGCAACAAATATGTTGCAGCATCAAAACCTCAAAGTGCTTCATAGTCTTCAGCTGTTATCAGTTATCACCTCTGTTGTCTATGAACTAAATTAATGTCAGAAACAAAAGCTTTAAACAAGGTGTCTAAAAAGGAAATGCTCATTAAAGCCCTGTATTCATTAATTGAAAGCCAAGACTCTCACACTAAAAAATAAAAACTTAGCAAATAAATTACTTTTATACACAGCATAAATCTATACACAACCAGCAGAACTCACCGACACAGTACTAACAAACAACAAGGACAAAAACCCCACTGTTTCATGAATACGCAGAATAAAGCTTAACCAGGAAAGATAAAAATTAATAAAGAATATAAATAATAAAGAATATAAATTTTTCATTAACTATTAAAATGACAAGGATTAAAAAGAAATTTCCCATTCAAGCACATTGGATTACAATTGTCTTCTTTGACGGTAAGACTGATTCTGCAAACAAGTGCCCAACTAGACAGATTCTGCTGTTGAATATGAAATAAATAAAGGCTCTAGATTTCTTTGAAGGTGCTTATAAATGTAACAATACTAAGTAGAAGAACTGTAACAACTGAAACGGGCTTACCAACTTATGTAAGGACTGACATGTGGCTTTGTTTATCTTTAGAAGCAAGCCAGGGACGGATCCAGAGTGCAATTAAAAATAGTACAACATGTTCGTCCCTAGTAGGAAGACAGCAGAGGTACCAAACCTGAACTCAGAAATCAGAAAATAAATAGAAAATACATTTGCACATGAAAGTTAGCTCTCCAATAATCCAAACAAACTTTGTAGCCCCAACAAACCTGTTCTTGAAACTCAAGCATTCTTTTACTTAATGAGACCCCAAAAACAGCTCCACCAAATACTGAAAATAAAAGCAGTGAAATGTATCAGGTGAGAATTCAGGAATCCTGTGTTTTATTCACAAGCCTGATTTGGGCCTGGGTACCTTCCCTGTGCCTTAATTTTTCCATCTCTGAATGAAATTCATGAAACTTCTTCCTACTTCCTATAACACATACTCACATGATAAATTTTAAATAATTTTTCAAAAGTCTTCATTCTTTCAGACTGAGGTTGCTATGGAATGGAATATGGAATGGTAAATGGAATATGTGGCTTTAATGGGCTGTTTTTACTTTATTTTGCTCAACGATGACACCTGCCAGTTATTGCTGAGTTCTGTTCTATGAGGCGAAGCTGATCTTAGGCAGAAGTTTCTACAGGTACCAACCATTTCCCTATGTGATAGAAATACCATTTTATTCACCTTCAGTTTAGAGTTACCTTGTTGGTATGAGCATCCAGCTCCACTGGACATAGGAATGCCTCCCAGTTTAGAGTGGCCTTCTTGTCATCTCGAGCTCGGCACACTCATGATGCCACCAAGGCTCTGCAAGTTCAGTGCAGCAGAGAAGCATTTCTGAAAGGTAATCTGAATTCCTTACTCAGTTGCATAGATGGTAAAAAATGCTTAAGTAGTATTGAAACCAGAGCAGTCTCAGTTGCACAAAAGAGAGGGATTACTGTTACACTTTCCAAAGTGACCTTAAAAGCTCTAGGCCTCCCAGAAGTCTAGTCTCCAGTATCATATACATCTCTGTTACCTTGATTGGAAATGTTCTCTTGCACTCACCGTGGTAGGAAACATTTTCTGTCACCTCATTAAAATAGTCAAAGCATGGATTTACCCAGAGGAGAGTGAAGGATAAATTCCCCAGCTAGCACCATTCAATGCCCATGCGTGTTCTGGGCTATGCACTGGCTCAGCAGCAGCACAACAAGCAGAGGGTTTGTTTCATCTGCTCTTGGCTAATTGATTGCTCCCTATGTCTGGGGGAACAATGAGACTTTACATGCTGTTCAGGCATTTTTTCTCAGTGAAAAGTTGCAGAGAGCAGAGAATGAGAGTGTTTGTCAAAATTCAGGTGGAAATGATCAGGCTTGTCATCCATAGAAAAAGGTTAGTTGTTTATCTCTGCTGGTTTACTAAACACAATATTCTTTTTCCTGCGTGCTACTTGCTCTTTTTACGCTCTTAAACAATATCTAAAAAGTGAACAAATGAAGTTCTGAGAGAGATGTATGGCATTGAAGTATGCAACAGAGGAAAGCCAGATTTAGCTTTAATACATGGCTGGCACTACCACCCAGCTGATGGAGTCAAGTCCTCAGTTTTATCATTTTCATGTATGTATTGCTGCTGCTTTGAATACCAGAATGTATTATAGGGTTCTTTGAAATAAAACTAGTTAAATAAGAGAAAACTCATGTGAGTTGTTCCTTTTACAAAAATAAATAAATGATGGTTAGCCATCTCAAAGTAATCCTTTTTTAGCACAAATAATCTCATTCTAATAACAACTATTGCAAATTCTTTCCCAACAATGACTAAATCTAAAGAACTCACTCATTCTAGACACATTTCCCTGGAAATGTTCTTCTGTTCTTATCTTTCCCTTTGTCTCTCATACAAGCAGATATTACAACCAATCTCTCTGCCCAAGAGACAACTCAAGAAAATCCTCCATCCTTACAAGTGCCATTTGCATTTGCTGGTACCATGACTCTAAATTTTGGATTGGGGTCCCCTTTAATTTGAATAGAGATAATGAAGGGTGTACTTTCTCCCATCAGTTGCCACATGGTTTAATCACACCTCTAGCAGTGTTATATAGGGTGAATTACCTCACAGTTTTGTTTCACTCATCACTGCATGGTGTTATTGTCTTAAGCAGTGCACTAATCTGGATCATAATTTTTGTGGATGGACTTTTGTATACACAAACTGAAATATAATCCTATGAAGAATTTCTCCAAATTAGCAAAGCTGTCCTTAAAAAGTGTGAGGAAAACAATGGCTCAGTTGTAATGTTTGTCCATTTTTACATATTGTTTTTATTATTGTTGTTGTTATTATTATATTTCCATGCAGGGAACATGGGTCAACATTTGCTGTTCTGAGATGCAACATCCCTCACTGAAAACCTAGGCCATTAAGCCACAAAGAGCATGAATTTATGAGGCTTCCAGTGATACCTCAAAAATCTTGACTGAGAGCAAAATAATGCCCATTGCGCAAAGATGCATTATTAACTCTAACAGGAATATATTAGATGAATATTTGTGCTGCAAAATAGACATTTAAATGGGGGAAGATATTTGTCTTTCTCTAATTTAACTCCCTAAGAAATACAGAAGGTATTAGTATATATAATGAAGCGCTGACCATCAACTACCAGTATTCTTCAATGTCCAGAACAATACAAAATTTTGTTAACATACCTTCTTCACTAAAAAGAAAAGAAATTACAGTTTTGCAGCATCTGAAAAAAAAGAATGATTATGCAAATGGCTGTGCAATCAGCTGCATTTTTAGGTAAGTAAAGAAATTGTTTAATATCTAACGTTTGATAATGTGCAAGAAGATTTGAAACTCTGGTCATATTGCAAAGTAGAATGACACTGACTTCAGAAAAGCCAATCCATACAGCAAAATCAAGCACCTCTCCCTCTGTGATTGCCTTTCAGCCATTTAGCTTTCACTTAAATATGCTAGCACATATTAAATAACCTACCCAGATTGTTTCAGATGAACATGATATGGAGCACTTTGGAGACATAAGTCTTAAGCCATGAGAAAGCTCTCCCAGTCAAACCAGGCACTGGCTTTTGAATCCAGTTCCTGGACACCTTATTCCTTGATGCTTTGTTGATCTCATCTTCTGTCTGATAAGTCCCACGGTGACATTGTGTGTCTGGGCTTTTTGCCAATAAAGGATTATTGAGGCTGATAAGAGTCACACTAACAATATTTCTGATAGCAAACTCAGCACTACTGCATAACAAATGATGTTTATGTCATTACAAGGAAGTTGCAAAGCATAGGATTTTTGACTGCAGTTTTACAGTACTCAGAGAATTAATCTGTCTGGACTTTATCCTGCAGGCTTTATCCTGCAGACAAATTCATTTGTAATCCTCTCAAGTATTCTGCCATGTGACTTCAGGAGATAAAAGAGCCTCCTTTAAACTATATTTCCATAACCCCACTGAGTGATGCTAAGTACAGTGGTATCTCTCCCACTAGATTAACTTTTAATTATTGCAATTTCTCTCATGAAAGAGACTGTAAGACAGCACAGCAAGTCTCTACATGTTCATTCTATGGGCAGAGGACATTTTATGTTAATTTACTGATTTGTTTAAGACAGGAATTCCAGCAGCAAGTGACAGTAAGTAGAAAAGCATAGCAAAACTCAATATATTCTCATTTGAGAAAATCTGACAGCAGGTTTCTTTAATACCACTCTCTTCCCAACACTTAAGTTACTCACTTCCTTTCAATAAGAAAATTCTTTCATGTTGTTCAGACCACATTTTAGCCTATTTTTATGGCATTTCTTTGGATATTGGCATTATGTGTTGTTGCTACAGATACTGAAGTGCTTGCTTGAAGCTTCACTAGCACACGATATGTATTAATTGTCTCTTCCAAAAGTCTTCCAGTTTAAATGGGCTCACAAACCATGAGGAAAAAGAAGTTGAAAGCATAAATATATTAAATAACTTTTATTAGATGGATTTCTATCTGTTGCACTCAGCTGGCCGAAACCTGTCTAGTTACACAGTGCTAAAATGGTTTTGTCTCTTGTATGTGTTCAAAGTACATCAAGAGAAAATGAATGCAAAATACACCATTATCAGTGATCATTAGTAGAGCTGTGTATAGAAAGGAACTTCTGAAAACTATTTTTGTAGATGAAACCACATTTCCCTAGAGGGAAACAGAGGAAGAGAGGTAAAAACATTGCCTATCTTTGGAAATATCCGACAGGGAAATAAAAACCTTAGAGATAAAAAAGGAGTACTTCCTACAGAACAAGTTCCAATGGAGCTACACAGATGGAAACCTGTATTTATTTCTGCCTCTGAAAACACAGGAGCTCTAAATCTCATGTCTTCTGCAAAACAGCTCAGAGCCAGTAGAGCAATCTCAGCCACTCCAATCTGCAGGAATACTGAAGAGCCGCCAGGAAAACCACCTGATACCCACTGACACACAAAGGTGCTATTATTTACTGCTCAGTGAGACCAGCAAACGATTATGCTCAGCAAAGAAAAATGTTTTAGGTCTAAGTAATTATTTTTACCAGTGACCTTAAAATATCCCTGTTGTTAAGAATTTTCCTTGCACAGGCCAGTCTCTGTAATAGGATCAGGCAGTATGTTTCTTCATGCCAAGTCACTGAATGCTAAAATGATTTGTCATCTTTCGCCACAGGCCACTGCCTGACACACACATGCCACAGTCTGATATCTCGCCTGCTTTGACATCAAAGTGTCTTTCTTCAGCCATTAACAACAAGAAGAAAGGCAAACAATGGCAGAAACTTCCATTCTTTCTGGGAGAGTTTTAATTAAATAAATGGCTTCAAATAGCTTAATGGGACTAAGGCAGGGGGGAAAGCCTTTCATCATAAAATAAATTAAATCTATAAATCTTGCTTAGTCTCTCTCCCTGCATTTTTTAATTTACTTCACAGTCATATTATTTCATTCTCTGCTGAAGTTTATGACAACATTACATGAAATCTTCTGGGTTTTCACAGTCTATCACCTTTTACAGTTCACTCTTAGTGCCGTGGGTCATAAAATACAGAGTTCATCTCATTTTACAAAGGGGAAGAGGGAAAGAAGTTCTATGTAAAGCCTCCAGTTGCAGAAGGGTTTTCACATGCTGAAATATACAATTGTGAATAGGTCCACTGAGACTTTTGGTAGGAGCAACTCTGCCTGTTTTGAGGTATGACTGATTTCTACAGCGTGCCCCAGAGACCTGATTTCCCAAATCAAATCAGCAAAGCAGAAATGTAGCAAATGCTGTGCTCCAGGATAGGACCAAGGTGTAGCTGGGGCACATTTTCAGGTTTGGTGGGGTGGTCTCTGGTCTTCTTATTTAGGAGTAGTTAATCAGTACTATTCATTGATGTGTCTTCACAGGATTGTGTTAGAAACATATCACTTTTCAAGACAAGTCTTAGGACAAAATGCTGCCTTCTTGTCCATCCTGTCTTGGAGGAAATAAAATACAAAAAAAACTGTATGTGCCAGCCAAAACCATTGCAAGATTCTTCATTCAAATGAAAGGTCCTTCTGATGGCAAGTGTCGTTATAATTATAGACTAGAAAAGAGCAAGATCAGCAGCTGCTGCTGCTGCTGCTGCTTGCGTTTGTTCCCTGTGTAACTGACAGGACAGAGTACTTGGCAAAAACAGACTTCCAGAAGTGGAAAGACATTTTAACCCCTGTTCTTGTCAGTCCACTCCTCTTAGTGCTCAGCACCAGCAACCCCTTGCTTCAGGTTAAGGGAAGAGCAAGGTGATTATTGCAGATCTGAAGGGGACTTGGTTTAGGACGTCTAAGAAAGAGGAAGGGTCCAGGATTTGCCTTCGGGCTTGGATTGCTGAATCAAAATAGCA
Organism: Cettia cetti; assembly: GCA_013401135.1. Lineage (NCBI taxonomy): Eukaryota > Metazoa > Chordata > Aves > Passeriformes > Sylviidae > Cettia > Cettia cetti. The sequence goes on along the minus strand of VZUI01088598.1, from coordinate 72,552 downwards.
GGTCAGTGGATACAGCGTAAGCTTAATATGTTTTTGTAGTTGGCTTAACTCAAATCTCTCTCACTCACTTTCTCTTCTATGCTGTAAACTAAAAAATAAGGTGAACAATGGGTAGGTCTGCATAGATATACTATTTATTTATACATTCTGTAACGAGACTTTCTTGGTCAGTTAGGAAACACTGATGGCTGTTATTTTGTGCTGTGGTTTCTCTCTGAAATCCTAATTCTCAGCCAGGCAAAAATCCCATTTACAATTGGGTTCAATATTAATGGAGAGGACACACTTTTACTTTTAGCTGTTTATGCCTAAAGTCTTCTGATGATCTTAGCAAAAGTGGAGTAAAATATAACTCACATTTCAATCCGTGCTTGAGAAAGTTTCTGAAAGGGAATAAGTACCGAGTAAAAGAAAAAGCCGCGTCGTAGATATGATCAAGGTCTCTACAGGCATCAAATGGGCATAAACTTGTGTTATGTCCTCAAAACTCACAAATCCATACCAGCAGAACGCTTAGCCCTATATCTGCTGATGAACTTAAGGGCAACATGATAATTAGGAATGTTTTTCATGACACTGGTGCCTGTGGTATCTGATCTAATGTACTCTGTTCTTCTTCAGCCGTGGCCAAAAGAGTGCTCAGGAAGGAATGTGCTGGGGGGCATCGTTATGCTTTGCTCTTCCTGTCCCTCTCAGTTTTAGCTTTTTAATTTCCTGCAGCCATAAGTACTGTAGGAAGGATCCTCTGCCAACATTCTGCCAGTGAACCAAGGGCTTGGGACCACCGTGCAAGAGCCAGAGTCAGTGCAAGGCTTTACGCCAAAACTTCGTGTTGCAAGGGGAGGCCGTACCCAAATGGTTGTAGTTGTCCTCAGAGGAAAAAAAAAAAAAACAAAAAAAAACAACACAAATGCAGATTTAAATTTGTGTTTGCTGTGTTGGGCAATCTAACCAGATAAACACATAGCTGTCTTTCATAGCTCTGTGTAGTCTAAACTGTTCTGTAATCACCTAACCTGACCTAACATATATTTTAAGACATTGAATTCTATTATCCTGAAGTGCCTATATGAACCCAATGATAAATGTTAAGGAAAGCATTTGCTTAGCAGGAATATGAAACAGAGAGTACCACAGGCAAGGAAAGGTAAGGAATCCAAGGCATCAAAGCCTAAAATTGCTGTAACAGTCCCACTTTTCTTTGTCCCATTTCAGAGGCAGAAAGAAAAAACAGATGCATCCAGTGTCTTCCAAGAGTTTCTATTCAGAGTCAAGGGCATTGAGTAAGGTGCTGAGAGATGGCTGAAGTGTGATTAAGTGAAATATAGTTGCTAGAATCAAGAAGACAAATTGCATTTAATGGATAAAACTTTTCTCCCTGTCTATTACATGGGGAAATATTCTTAATCCTGATTCCTATTATCACTGCAGCCCTGAATTTGTAGCCAAAGCCCATCCACTAGGCCTTGCAAAACAGGATTTGCTTCAGGTCTGTAGACCCACTTTCTCCAGTTTAGCTACTGACCAGTTTCTGGCACTTTCCACTTTCTGATAGCTGGGAGGAATCAGTCCTTCCTGAACCACCTATGCAGAAACCGAGAGTCATGTTTTTGACACTAATGGCTGTCTTCCAGCAGAGCTGCAGATGCTGCAAAGGTGCTGCAGCAATCTTTTCTCCTCTGTGGCCCACATCAGAAGAGACCTCATAGAAAGTTTAACAGATGCCCAGATACCAGGGGAGACCAGCAGAACCCCTCAGCCCCTGTCTGTCTCAGTTATATGAATTCTTCCTGAAGGTCGTCTTCTGTACTATGATCTGCCCTCAACTTAAAGATCTTAAACAAAGGGTGACTATCCAGTCCCCTTTTCTGATATTTGGCTGCCCCCACAGCTAGCAATTTATGTTTTATTTCATCTTGCATTTGTCTAACTTCATCCTCTCATTGTGGCCCTGCATTGTGCTGATGGTCTGGGTTCTTGCCAGGCTATAAGCCCTCCCATTATCAGACATCTTTTCTAGATGTAAGTCCCTACCTTCAGTCATTTCCACTGGAGATTTCCATTACAAAGTGGATATTAATGGGAAGATAGAGAGACACATTTGTTGGTGATCTGGCTTAAACACATACTCCACAGCATCAATGGGCGAGATCTAAAGGCTCCTATAGAAATTCCAGGAAACACAATAGATTTTTAAGCATTTTTTTATCTCATTCCTCTCCTGTAGCCCAGCCATAGATTTCTATAATTGTTTATAAAGCCCTACTTTTGGCGGAGAATGGACATCTGTGCCTTCATTTTCTTAAGTATTGCATCCTGACCAAAAGATTTTTGGCAGACAGGACTGCATTTCCATGTACGCCAGTCAGAAAAGTTGGCTCTTGTATTGAACTTATTGGAGTACAGCAATGACAGCAAAAAATTTAAAGGTCTGTGCCAAGGCTCAGGAAAAGAAAAACTATCATTGGGATTCTAAAGACCAAAACCCGTGCTTCTTAAAAAAAAAAAACAACTTCAGGCCCATGCTGGCAAATATCAAGCAGTCATTCTGCCGAGGAAAAGAGACAGCCTGACAGCAGTACAAGCAAGGCTTGTGGTATCTTTTCCCTGCTGATTTCCTTGGTGACTAAAATAAAAAGTGGCACTTTTACAGGTGAATTTTGATGGCTTGCTTTATGCTCTGCATAAAGAGACACAGCCAAGATGCACAAAATACTTGTAATCTATTGACTAGGAGTTCAGATTTTTCTCCCCCACCCCCCAATAAATCTGCTACAGTGGCATCATGAAAATATAGACAAGAACCGTATTTGTGATACACAGTAACTTTCTTGAGATTTTTGTGCTTCTTCTAATTACTCTCTTTCTTGCGTGCTGCATAAAACTGCTTTCATTCACATTTGGTGCTAGAATTTGTTTTGTAAGCATATGAAAGTTGCTGTAGCAACTGGGTAAGTAAGTACCAAACCCAGCACAAAGTATTTACCTGTGTATTTTCAGTTGTGCTTTAATTACACTGTGTCTCACACTACCTACCTGAGCAGCCCTATGGCTTGTTTTGCATGGCCATGCAATGCTGAGCTATTGACAAGTATGTCTAGCTGCCAAGGAGAGAAATAACAGCATCATCCAGCTGCTGTCGTAACGGTTAATGAAAGAGGCAGTCTCCAAATCTCATTTGGTTTTTCAATTATTATGATTACTACAGCCAGCTAAAAATACTGGCTGGGGTTGTACATGCATTTGTGGAATTTAGCTTTCCTTTTCTTACCAAGAAGCTGAAAAGCTTAAAAAAAGAAAAAAATAGTTAAGCAAATTTGCTTCCTATTCTTTGCTCACAGTAGAGTGGAGCAAACTGAGAGTAAACAGAGACTTCAGAGGTGTAACATGTCCCTGCCACTGCCACCCAGAAAGGTGGCCACATTCAGTGCTAACTGCTGGGTTTGGGTGGTCATTGACATAAAGCCCAAATACAGCCTTCTGTCAGTCAATCTGCAGGTCTCAACAGGGCTTGTAACTGAAAGATTTTTATTTTTCCTTCTCTTTCCATATATAAATGAATACAAACACCATGTATTTGTGTACACATACTTTTACATATTTAAATTTACATATATATCCATGTATCTATCTATACAAGGGTACATTCAGGTTAGGTTATGCTGTCTAAAATGTTGTTGGTGTCCTGCTTCTCTTCTACTGTTTCTAGGCCCAGCCTACCACGACGATGACAGTCACTTATTCCAGCAAAGTAGCAAATGCCACTTTCTTTGGATTTCACAGATTACTCCTAAGGTGGAAAGGCAGCATCTACAAATTGCTGTACAGAGAATTTATTGTTTTTGCTACTCTTTACACAGCGATAAGTGTATTATACAGGTACACTCTTTCCAATTCACATCTCGTTAAATGTTATGCTGAAGTTTCAGACTTCCTAGTGTCAGGCTGATGAAGGATGGGGGGAGGTTACTATTTACTTATTGTCTTTTCCTTGGACATTTTCTAATGTGCTTACCTTTCCATGTTTTCTGTAGGGTCCCAGAGGAAGTATGTAGAGTGTCAATACTGTTTATCATATTCAGCTGTTTGTACTTTTAGCCTAGCATTGAGCAACCATCCTACTGAAGTTAGACAAAATAACAACTCAGGGCTAGCCTAGGTAATACGGCTTTTGTCATTCTGACTTTGAGCTGCCGGTTGTGAGCATGCCTCTCTGCTTTAGATCATAGATACAGACCTTTTGTTCTCCCTGCAGAACTCTGTCTTTTGATGCTTGGTGAGAATTTAACAACACTGAGAGGTAATAATTTTAGAGTGAATTTAAATAGCCAAGAAAACTAAAGTTTTGTTTCAAGCTAGGAAGGCATGCAAACTTGATTTTTAAGCTTGCAAAGAACCAAAGAAAACTTCATGGAAGCCAGACATGGTTACTATCTGTGTCACCCAGCACTGGGAGGAACACATGGGAAGAAGAATTGTTTTTTTCCACCAAGGTGTGAATTAAACACCATATGACAGATGCAATGCATAAATTAGTGCAGTAGAACTTTTAATTGATGAAGTACATTACATACAAGTATCAAAATTATGGTTCAGTTCTTACCGTGATCTCTAATTAGATCTCTGCTTTTTATTGGAAGCAAGGAGAAAATGAGCTTCAGTTTTTCTCTGATTAATCACTAATTTTTGTTCAGTAATCTATACCTGTAAACAAGAAGAAAGAAAATTATAGCATTAACATGTAAAGGAACACCAAAGTCTCACAGTTGCTTAAATTAATCTAGTTTTATTGAAATGTCAATTTCAATTGGCAGGCAATTGAAGACCATGGTAAATACACCACAGAAAGTTTTCTATATGTGCTCCAGTTTTCACTGCACAATTGTAAGCAAAACCCACCAAATATTTGTTATATGTTCCTTTTAAAAGAAATCAAAGAATAACTGTAATACTCACCTATACATATAAAAAAAATACTGAAGCTTTTTGTATTCCATCAGATGTCTTTTCCCATGGGCAGAAGCTACAACCATGGTCCATTTGCTATCATTTGGTGAATATTTTCCTGATTGCAAAATAAATACAGTTGTATTTTAATCTTGTGGAAAAGAAAAATTTCATAGGAGCAAGAATTTAAAAAACTGTTGAAACAATGTAACATTTTCAAATCAGAGGAATTCTATTGGTAACCTTGTGCAATTCAAGCAGACCTGAGCATTTGCATTAAGTACCAGTCTGAAAAAGGAGAGTAAGCTCTACTTGAAGACTTAGAGCTTGCTGTCATCTTTGGTCTGTGTGGGACAGCAAACTGATTCTTCAGAAATATTGATCAAATTAGTAGTGCCAGTCAAATTAGTCCTGCGAAAACTACAAAGACCAGGGAACAATACTGTTGTTTCCTCCAGTTTCTTTAATACTTGCCAAAAGTGTTCAGACCTTTACCTTTAAGAATTTGCTTGAAGGCATTAGCCAAGCTTGTTCCAGTGCACATATCTGATTATTTATACGTGTTTGCACTTAGTAGCTAGTGCCAGAATATTACGGAAGGACAGATACATTTTATTTTTGCTGCAGATTTTTTCTTACAGGTAGCCAAAAACGGTTCTTTGAAAAATTATCAATTTACTGTGACAGATATGCTGAACAAATCCCAGTAACTTTTGTGCTTGGTAAGTACTGGTTAAATGTGAAATTATTCTCCAACTCTGTTCAGGCATTTTGTGAATGTTGGTGCATGAAAGCATTTCAGAGCTGAGAGCCCTGTGGGAGGTTAGAGGTTCACAATAAATCATCTTCTTCCAACAGGTCTCCTCAAGTTCAAGTTGCTTTTGTCACATCAACATTTATGCTCATGTTCTTAATATACTAACAAGAATGGTTTCCATAAAGCTAGATCTAGCTGCATCTATCCAGACCTAGATCATGCCCACTAACACTGATGCCTTGTACCTGATGTTCCAATGAACTAAATCCACCCTATGTTTTACCACAGAAGAGGAAATTTGAAAATTCATGGGTATGAGATACTCAGCCGGAATGTACTGTTACATTGCAATGTCCATTATGCAATTAGTATTTATTGCATCCTGGGTTTTGACGTGGCTTATTGCATTTATTCTGGGAAATGTAGCAGCTTAGTGATATGAACAACACTCCACAAACTAAAGTTAAAGTAACTGAAATCCTGATAGGCATGACTTGTTTTTGGTTCTGACCCTCAGGTTTCTATGTTACTTTGGTGGTGAATCGCTGGTGGAACCAGTTTGTGAACTTGCCATGGCCGGATCGTCTGATGTTGCTCATCTCCAGCTGTGTCCAGGGCAGGGATGAGTACGGGCGCTTGTTAAGGAGGACTCTCATGCGTTACGTGAATTTGACTTCTCTGCTGATCTTTCGCTCTGTCAGCACAGCCGTGTACAAAAGGTTCCCCACCATGGACCATGTGGTAGGAGCAGGTACCTTTGCCTCCCCAAAATTGCTTTCCTTTCCCTCAGAGGTGAGGGCTCAGGGAGGGAAAGAGCCAGCCTCATTTTTTCTTTCCTGTGGCCCCATGTGTGCCTCATATAATCTCATGTCAAAACAATCACCTTTTTGTTAGTGACTTAAATGACATAACCTTAAGAGTACACCTTTAATGTTCTTAAAGTCGTTAGCAACACTACAGAAATCAAATGAGTTTGACACTCTTATATGAATCTGCTTTCAGACCCCATGGAGACGATAGGCCTGCCCCAAACACTCAGGCATATGGAGCAAGTACAACACTCTCAAAAGCACAAAACCCCCCAAAGTTGTGACATAGTACAATGCAGTAGGAATGGTGACTTGTTATATGGTATTGCCTCAAAGTCTGGGATACAAGTTGGTCTGGTGTATCAGAGACTGATCTCTGCAGACCCTTCACATGTACAGCTTTATCTCAATTTTTATTTAAGCAGACTGCATTTTAAATAGATTGCACATTTTGCATGTTGTGATTTACTCTAAAAAAACCTCAACCCCAAGGGTTTTTTCTTTATATTGAAAAACTTACCTTAAGCTTAGTTTTTCAAGGATAAATATACTAAGTATTAAACGTCTTTGTTTTCTGTTTCTTGCAACAACACAGTGAGTGTAATGATGGTGAAGAGAGTTCAATCGTGTAACACTGGTTTTCTATCAAGGACTGCTCAGTATTTAAAGGCAAGGTTGGCACTTTGCCTTCTGACAGGCATGGTCAGTGTCAGAGGTAGAACAGCAATTCAAAGATATGGGGATCTATTCCAAATAGAAGTCATGTTTTCTACTGAATGTCTTGGTTTTCTTAAAATTATTCCTTTGGCAGAGATTAGTAAGCACAGTTGTAGCAAGTTAAAATATGCAGTGTGTATGTACACATACACATTTCAAATACGTGTGTGAAGCTTTGGATATTAAAAAAGGCCAAGCAGAATGCACCAAACACTGGAAAAAAAACCCCAAACCATTTATGTTGGATTCATAGAATTTTAAATCTCTCTCCTTTGTGCTGTGTAACAAAACTGTTTACCTGAGCCTTTGAGAGGTCAAGGAAGCTTCTGTCACTCTCCCCAGCAATCTGCTTCTACTACGCACTGGAAAATTACAACATTTCCAGGCAGCTAATCCAGCTCTGCCTCCCCATTGCTAAAGACAATCTGTTCCAAAGAGACAGAATGTCACAGCATTGTACCAAAATTGTAGACTGGAAAGCAAGTTTTGATTGCTGGTTTTTTTAACAGTGAAAAATCTTCTGCTATAAACTGTGTATATAAGTATAGATAGTGTAGTCAGCTCTGGATTTCAGAACTTATTTTGTAGGTTTTAATGCATATTGTGCTGCAAAATTTTTATTGATGAACTACCGAGCATTTCAGGGTATATTTTGCTCCTATTAATATCCAGTGACTTAGACAATACTCTGTAATCATCCCCTCCCTAGCTCCCTGTGGCATTGCATATCAGACTGCATGGGAGGGAGCCATTTAATATGAATGTGAACAGCACAAATCTGATACTTACAGCACAGACATCATTGAAACAACTTATGAAAATTTTGCACTTTGCTGTCAAACTGAGAACTGCCATGACATAACTATTGCTACACACTTCTTTTTTCAGCAAATGAACTGCTTAAATTCATAGATATTAAATTTGAGAACAGTACCACAATAATCTAGTCTGACTCATCCATAACACAAGGCACAAGAGCTTGCTAGCAGCATCCTTTATCATGCTGCAATTTCTGACTGAGCTGTAATACCTTCTAGGAATATAATCAGCCCAGATTTAAAATTCAGGTGGATATACTGGAGACTACACTGCATCCTAGGTGAACAGCCATTCACAACAGTAAACTTGCTGTTGGGAAGTGACATCTTATTCTTAGTCTGAACTTGCACAGTGTTATCTTCTATTCACTGGATTTTGTAATAGGTTTGGTTCTTCTGTTTTTTATTAGAAGAAAACATACTTTTCCCCTCAATAGTTACCTGTTAGCAGACTGCATAAAAGCTTGAATGAAACTCAGGAGCTTCACCAACTGTAGTCTCTCCCTGTAGGATACAATCTTGAGTTCTGGACCATCCTTCTAACTCTTTTTCATGTCTTAACACTCTTTATGGAACTGTAGACAGTAGATCCATGTAGATCCTCCTTTATGATGCTGACTGCTGGGGCACACATGCTGGAAGTGTCAGATCCTAGCAGCCATCCTGAGCACAGCAATCCTGTTGGCTGCAAGGTGCAAGAGGGAAGTTGGATGCTCAAGAACACAACTGTTAAAAAACAGACTAACGAGTGAGCAGCTGAGCAGAGAGCACCCCAAAAGAGCTGATGGGAAACACTGAAGAGAAACATGAGGTGTGAGCTCAGCAACATGACTACCTATGGATGGCTGAAGACTGCAGTCCCAATCCTCTGAAGGAAGAACATAAATTAACCCTTTCCCACATAACACAGAAGCAGAAAATGAAACTTTTATCGACTTGATCATGCTTCTTCTTCTCTAACCACTAATACTGAAAATATTTAATGTGAATAACATGAACCAGTCTTGTCTCAAACCATTGAGTTTTGACAGGAGAACTCAATACTCTTTGAATCACTTAAGGAAGAGCATGAGTGATTTTTTTCCCAGCCAGGCTTGTGTTCTCATCAATCATTTTCCTGTAAGATCTCTTTGGCTGACACTGTTCACATTAGTGTCCTTTGATTATTTATTGATTGCACTCCATGTCACTTTTCTGATACCTTCACAAGGATTCAGTGCCCTGTCATTCCTTAGATCATCCTTTTCAAGACCTTGGCACAGTATTTGACAAATATTTCCCATTTTCTGGAGCTTCTCCAGTCTTCCAGTGCTTGTCAAAACCAGTATTCTTGTTTATAGAGTTTCTTGGTTAAGTCTTTGAATACTCCTAAATAAAAATAGCATGACCATATTTAGAAACCATGTAATTTTAATAACAGAAGTTTGATTTCCTCCCCTATATTTGATGGAATATAAAGTTTTTCTTTACCACTGAAATAATAGCAAGGTATTTTGAACTGTATGTTGATTGTATGACCAGCAGTAAGAGAAATCCAGAATTGTATTTTCTGAAATAAGAATACTAGGCATTACTGATATTCATCAAAGAGAATATTTAATCAATGTTAATGCAAACACTTCAATGCAATTTTGAACTTTATAATTTTAAAAAAACCACACTTTGTTGAGCTTTCTAAACAAAAGGTGCCTGGTTTCAGTGGAAAGCCAAACTGGTCCTTGCTGTTCTTTGTAACCCCTTCAGTCTGTTTCTTTCCAGAGCCTCCTAGTGACTCGCATCCAGTGTTTACTCCAGACTCAATCTTTTGTTTTTCTGTCTGTTTCAGACTGACAGAAGTATCTTTTCCTGTCCTGTAATAAGCAGGCTGGCAGGACAAAAACTAAAGGCAGCCTGAAAGACTGTCTTTTAGGAGTCAGGAGTCACGACTAGCAGGTTAATTTGTCTGGTTGTTTGATTATTTCTGTGAAGTCGATTACGAGAGGGGCTACAAAGTGCCCATGGAACTTCTAAAAGCTTTATTTTATTTTGTTCTGAAATTCTGTGTACTGTCTCTTGTTGCTGAATATTTCTTCTTCCACAGTGTTTTTCTGTCCTGTCCTTGCCTTCCTTCTCAGTAGCTGCAGTATTTCACACTTCCTGTGTAGGATTGTTCCAACTGTATAATACAGACATTTTCCTCAACAACAGTATATTTAAGATCACTGTGATTAGCAAATCTCCTTTAATTTAATTCACATTTCTATGCAACACAACTGACTTTATTTATTTGTTTGCTGTGTCATGTATCTTCAGCAATGTTAGCTATAATGGTCATATTCTTAGTTACTAGCTGGAGTCTATTGTCAATTCCCTTAATGAATTTTCAACACTCAAACTTGTAATTGGTTGACTGAGGCCCCTATTTTGGGGCTGTCATGTTACTAACTTTGTCTTATTTCAGAGCTAATGTCAATACAACAAAAGAAGCTGTATACCCACTCTGATAGATGTTACACACCTGAGTAAAATCTAAGATCCTCCAAACATGACAATTGCTCCAATACCAGAAAATCCAGGACTTGAACAAAGGAAAATGTGACTTTACTGAGGTTGTTTTTGTCAAAGCCTGGGTGGAAGGACAACAGCAGAGCAGAACTTTCTTCCCTAGGGGGGTAGAGGTATTGCTCCAAAAGCCAGCTGCTCCCTTGCCAGTCCCAGGCAGAGATTGGCTCTGGTGCAGAATTTGTCACACACAGCCTGGCTCCCCGGTTATGTGACCTTGGACTTGCTTGCAGTAGGGGGAAGCAGGGCTTCACGAGGCAGGAGAACACTTCAGGAAACCTAATACCTTCCCAGCACCCCAGCAAGGCAAATTGCCAAGCAGAGAGCAGCTTCAGCTTGCAGCCCCACAGCATGTCACCTGGCCCAGTGTCCCTTAGCAGCAGGATTTCTGTGCACAATTCCCTCTTCATCTCTTTGCATGCCTTCATAACCCCAAAGAAAACATCAAACAAGCTGTCAGGGGAGTATTTCACTGGCAGAAGGCACACACTCTGTTGGGTTCTGTTTCATGTGTGCACTTGTATCCTATGTTGCTTGCTCACTGCTTTGCAGATACAACAAAAAATTATCAGAACCAGAAGGTCATTAACTGCCTTTACAATATATGTCAAAATGCTTCTGAAAGCCATCACTGGTGAAAAATGTTTCTTGACTGATATATCCCGTTCCTTATTTTTCTGAAAGCAGAATATGAGAGTAATTTGTAAAATTCATAGTATTCAGTGTATCTACCATATGTCAGAAGTTAGATGTGAGAACACAGTAATAGCAATTTTTTTGCCTATATTGGTAAAGAGGAATTTAGCATAGGTAAAAAAAGAAGTTCTTTCAAGCAAGATCTGTCCTGGAATTCTTTTTTGTTTGTTTGTTCATTTGTTTGTTTTAAAGAGGAGGTTACTAGTTAGAATTATAAGTTGTGTTTAGCAGAGTTCTATGCAAATATTACATAAACAGATAGAAACATATTCCAGACTTATGGTATCAGTAGTACTGAAAGCACAAAATAAATGAAGGTTGTTTTGGTCTTTTGGTAAACAGGTTTTATGACAAGATATGAAAGAAAACTTTTTGATGACCTTAAGTCTCCTCACCTGAAATACTGGGTCCCATTTGTCTGGTTTGGAAATTTGGCATCAAAGGCACGAAAAGAGGGAAGAATTCGAGACAGTGTGGATCTGCAGACACTGATGAATGTAAGTAGAAAAAGGAAATCTACATAAAACTAATCTGAAATTGCTTTTGACTAAAATAATTGGTTCTATTTAGTATGCATAGATCTTCTGTGTCACTAAATGACCTTACTCAGGATTTAACCCACTTTTCTTTGTGTACCAATGTACACTTAAACACACACAGCAGTGTTCACTGAAATTCTTTTTAACATGACTAAGAAGGTATTGAAAGAAGCAAAAAATTGATGAGTAAAAAATTATTGTAACATCACTCTAAATTCATACTCGTTCCATTGCTAAAAATATGAGAAATGAGAATAATTTGGCATTTTGAAGATTTTATTATCAGCTTCAGAGAAGATAAGCTCCCTGAATATTTCATTAAATGATAAAATATCCTTTTTATGATATAATATATTCTCTTTCATGTGTCACTAGACTGTGAATAAGATAGAAACAGAAGATGAATTGTGAAGAAATACAAAGTATACTAAGTACTCCAACTCCATAAACTAAGTCAACATTCAAATGGAGTGCTGGGTACAGTTATAGTATCAATTTATATATATTATACTTTCTTTTCTCCCTGTACTTTTATATATGCAAAAATGAACTGAAACAAAATATTTATAATTCAGAATTGTGCCCCATGCAATTTTATTTTGTTGTGGTTTCTTGCTGGTTGGGTTTTTTTTCCCCTTTTAGGAGATGAATAAGTACCGGTCTTGGTGTAGCCTTTTGTTTGGTTATGACTGGGTTGGAATTCCACTGGTCTATACTCAGGTACTGAGCTATTATCCTGCTGAAAGTTCAAAACATAATTTCCATAGAAGGGGGGGCTGGTACCAAACATTCATGGTATAAAACATACATAGTCCTGACCAGGGTCTCTGAGATATTGAGCACTGGTTTATTCACACAGGATCATGGAGGCCTGGCTAACTATTTAAGGTGTATTTAATGCAGAGCTGATTTGAAAATCTTGCATATTTTGGAAGAGGGGAGGGAAGCACTGAAGTATTTTTCTGTTTCCTGAGTGTTCTTCCTGGACATAGTTATTCCTGGGCCCTCTGTATTTGCAATACCTCTTACAGATTTATATGGCAAAAGGCAGACAAAGGCTAATGAACTAAATGAACTAACTAGTTCATTTATTTCAATGAAGTTCTGTTCTTCGCAGGTTGTTACTCTCGCAGTCTATACCTTTTTCTTTGCCTGCCTGATAGGGCGTCAATTTTTGGATACTGACCAAGGGTACCAGGGACATGACCTAGATATTTACATTCCAATCTTCACACTGCTACAGTTCTTCTTCTACGCAGGATGGCTCAAGGTAAACTGGCTTTCTGGACAGGTGATGGGGGAACCCTCCCTGGGGGGCTGGTCAAGGTGTCACATCTGTGACACACCTGTAAAATCACCAATGAATACTGAAGTTATTTCAGAGGTAAATTCAGCCTGAAGTGTTCTGTGGTCATGTGGAATTATGCAATACTTTTTTAATTCCACCTGACAGACCGTATGGTAAGAAATGGTCATGAATCTGAAGGAGCCCATTTTAGTAGCACCAATGCAGCCACAACTCCCCAAGGGATTATTACTCCCACAAGGTCTCAGGACTTGAACTATAAAGTGACAGAAAAGACATTTAAAAACCTTTCTCCCACTCCTTTCTTCAATGGGGAACTATGGCTGCAGATCTGGCATCAGGTGAAAAGGACTGAATGATACTTTCTTCTTATGATCAAAGCTAGTAGTATCTGCTGTTACCCTCATCAGATGCAGGCAATTAAAGGTTCCCAGTTCCAGAGTGCAAGAGTGACAGATAATATTGGCTAGAACTCCACTGCATAAAAATGTTCATTAAAAAGAAGAGTTATAGAGGAATTGGATGCTGCCCATCAGCCTATTGATGGCTGCTAGGCTAATGTATCACAATCAATGTGATAGTTGAGTAATTAAGCCACACATCTCAAGGTGGTTCTCTCCTCTGCAATAGACTATCTGGAAAAAAGTTTCATTGGGGTCCATGTACATTAGATTTCCTTTTGTGTTTATTAATCATGGCTGGAAATAGAGAGCTAACTTTTCTGTTAGAATACGAATTGAACAAAGTTGGCCAGTTTTGGAGACACCTTCCCCCAGCAAACTCCGAAGGGCAGAGTAGAGAAGGCAGCCCACTGAGCTGGCAGATGTGACGAAAAGTAAAGTGCATGCAGGACAAGCTCCTCTAGTGCTGCATCCTAGGAAATGAGGGGGAAGCCTGGATGGGAACGGGTGAGAGAGGAAGGGAGGCTGGTACACTGAAGGTAGCAACTTCTCCTGGAGAAAAGGGAGGTTTTATCTCTAGGCAGTGTATTCCTTTTATCCTAGAGGGTTAGAAACAGTAAGCTGTTCCTCTTCACTGTCCTGCTGGTGTTCCTGAGCAGAAATGGGTTTTCCTTCTTTAGCACCCAAGGATGTTTATAGCATCCTTCCAGTTAGGCTCAGAGCTTCCAGCCTGTTTCTGGCTGTGGCAGGTATGAGACGCCATTGTAACTGAAAAACCTTCTGCATAAGGAAATGAAAGTGAGGAGAAGTTTTTCAATGTTAGTTTAATATCAGCAGTGTTTCCTCAGACTGGAGGTTCATCTGAACCTTCAGTGCTTCAAATGGGGATATTTTTGTCTTGAAGGTTACAGCCAGTTTCCTGCTGAGCATGTTGGACTTTGGCTGCCTGGCAGCAAAAAGGGCCCTGAGGTATTGACTTCCAGTAACTTGGCAATTCCTCAGAAATAATGTGTAAACTGAGCTCATTTCTTGGCCTCAAGCCTGGTCTGTTATACCTATAATGCAGGGCCAAAGTTTCCCCATTACATGAGATCCTTATAAATCCCCATTTTCATTACAGGGATAGATGAACTGTCCAAATACAGAGTTAGTTGTCCAGCACGACATTCCTTTCTAGAGAATAAAGTCATGTCTCATATGCCAGGACCAGGCCAGCCAAGAAAAAGCCACCACCACTGTCTGCTCTGTCCCAGTCCTCACTTTTTTAAGGTCATGTGATAGGTTTTATGGTGGATTTTTGGAAGCTGATAAATGTCTTCCCTGGAGAGCCACAACACAGACTATGTTCTGGTTCCTCCCTACTGCAGCAGTTTCATAGCTGTACCCAAAATTTAATACCATATCAAGGAGTGCAAGCAGAGGTGACCCCTGTCTCCTTTCATTGTTCCCACCTCACAGGTGTTTTTGTAGTGTTCATCTACTCAGCAGTTCTTTTGTGGTATGCCAATGCTGGCCTGGGAAGTGCTGGCCTTAGAGAGTCAGCTTATCCTCAGGTACAACCTAGAGGCACTTTGGAAAAATGCCCAGAGAGCAACTGCCTTGCAGCTATAACTTATTTAGATCATAGCTGTCCATAGTGAGGTTAATGAACAGGACTGTTTAATCATACAGTTGCTTCAACCATATCCACATTAAACCTGACTGCTGCTCCTGTGCATGGCCCTGGTGACCACAAAGAAGGCTTGGAAGGGTTATCAAGAGTGATCAGCTTCAAAACCAGGGCTTAAAAAGATAAGCAGAAGGATAAAAGAATGGAGGGGAGAGGATATTTAATGTCACTGTACCGAGGAACTAGGAAATAGAGAAGCAATCTGCATTTTCTAATTTTTTTTTAAAATTTTCTATTTAATCTTTTTTTGTTTCCTCCATCAGCAGCCATGTGCTTACTCTCCACACAATGTCCTTTAATGGTCAAGGGGGTGGGGAACAGTCTCTTGGGGTTTTTTCACTGGATATGGGAAGCCAGAGAGGGTTCCCTTTCCAGACTAGTTCCCAGACTAAGGTACCTCACCACAAATGTGTCCAAGCACTGTCTGATTGTGTCCTCCACAAGATGAGCTTCTGCTCTGCAGTTTCAACCAGTTCAGGCACAGAAACCCAAGCCAGCAGGCTGAATTGAAGAACAGATTCAGATTCTGTCTCTGAGATTTGGCTAGCATGATGCACAGAGTTCACTTGAGTCAAGTTTTTTTGTAGGCTGCTTTTCCTCAAAAGCCTTGGAAGGTTGCCATTGGGGTTAATGCTAATAAAGAAGCAGGAGCTAAGGGCTGAGGGGGAGAGATGAGCTCTACTCCCTCCAGCAGACTTCAGCTGCAAGGCTTGGGAATACTGACCCCATGGGCTCGTGGACTATTGCAGAGAAGAGTGCAATAACAGAGCTTCTAGCTGATACACCATTCATTTAAATGAGCCAAAGACAGCAGTAAGGAAAGGTAATGACTATTGGATGTGACAATTACCTTGGCCCAGACACATCTCAGTTCCCAGCAGGCCAGCACTGATGATGATGATTGACAGCACCAGCGAGGCCTGAGATATGAATCTATAGTGAAAGCAAGCTGTTCCTTCGCTGGGCTGGCAGAACCATCACACAGGAGCTCAAGCTATGATTGCAAGTGACAGGCAGGGAGAGAGAAAAAATCCAATCCTACTTTCTCAGCAGCAGTAGTCCTGACATGGCATGCCAGCCTCTCTTCACTGTCTTGTTTTCTTTCCAGGTCGCTGAACAACTCATTAATCCATTTGGAGAAGATGATGATGATTTTGAAACTAACTGGTGCATCGATAGAAATTTACAGGTTGCTGTTGCTATTTCTACTTCCAGCTTTACCATAGGTTATTGTTACATCTAGCACTATGTCTTATATTGAGTAATAAATCAGGGCAACAAGTGCCAGCAAAACATATTCTTTCCCTGAAGGATTACCTGTGGCTGTGATCCACAGAGTTTGTTTTCACAAGCTAGTTCATCTTGATTTTGGTATTTGGCACTTACAATGCCTGACTAAACATGCAAACAGCTGACCTTAAACTATAAGACCATTCTATGCCTGGAAAAACTTGTCATGTAGGTCAATCCTGAAAAATCCAGAAGTCATTCCCACACAGGTAAGAACACATATTGGTAATCTGAATGTCTCGAGATTAAAATATTGCATATGAACCTTCCTTTAAGAAAGGCAGCAAAAATAGTAAAAAGACCAAGTGGGGCCCTGAACTAACAAGCAGGGCCAGTACCATGATTCATGTTCAGATGCTGTCACCCACGGCAGTACCTGAGGTCAGCACAGGAGCCCGTGTCCCCAGTCACAGGGGCTGTGAGATGACAAGGGTACAATTTTATTCCAGTTACCCCTGACTCCCTAAGAGTTGTGCTGTCAAGGAGCTCAGAGACATGAGGTGGTCCCACAGCACCTGCTGCTTCCCTTGCACAGAGCCAAGCACAGGGCTGGCTGAGCTGCTGTCGGACTCTGCTTCAGCAAAGCAGAGCCCAGGAGTTAGGAGGAGCAAGGGCCAAATAAACCACCAAATTAAGCAAAGTAACCAGAGTAAGCCATGCAACTACGTGCAAGAATGGGAAAGGACTTCACACTGACAAAGGCTCTCTGGCTTAGCACCATGTCAGGATAATCATGCTCCTGTGCCTTAGAGCTTGTTGTGCAAAATTTATTAGAAAGATGTTCACATACTAGATTTGGAATGTCTTAAAATGGCAGTGAGGCCTATCAGAAAGATTCTTGACCTCTGGACATATTAAGGAGCACATGTAATACTTTACACAGACTTTCCATAGCACATGATGGATCACATTTAACTCATTATACATGTGGGAAGGACTTCAATCTGATCTCTTTGCAGTACAGAATATTCAAGCCATTAAAAAAATGATGCTTTCACAAATATAGGCAGATATAGGGGATTTATTTTATAATACTGAGTCTCTTCCTAATGCCTAGGCCATCATACACAGCTTATGTTAAAGGGTTTCTGAAAGAAACATTTACGCAGGGAGTATAAAGTAGACTATTTACTGTACTCCACTATGTTGAAAGTGACATGATTTATACAAAAAAATTCAAGGTTTCACTTCTGGCGGTGGATGAGATGCACATGAACTTGCCAAGGATGGAGAAAGATATTTACTGGAATGATACCTCTGCCCGGCCACCCTACACAAAGGCAGCTGCTGATTACTGTATTCCTTCATTTCTTGGATCGACCATTGAAATGGGGTGAGTGGCACTAAGGGTCCTTAATGCTGTCAGAAATATCACCTCCCAAAAGTCTGCATTGATTGGCAGACAGTCCGTGCAGGATGCAGGCTCTGACCATACTGCAGGCAGAGAAAATGGAAATGGGAAAAGAAATGAGGAGGGAGTGGACAGGCTGGTGTTGGTGAGAGGATGTCCATGTGTTCATCCAAGTTGTGCAGACATATCTTAAATTGTACAATCAATAAATAGAGCATGTTTGCAGGGAGGGTTTCTTGATAGTCTCTTAATACATTTGTTGATAGTCTCTGAGCACAGGATGACATCTGAGGACAGTGGTTGACTTCTCCTAATTATACTTGATTTACTGCAGCTTCTTCATGCATTCCCTGTTAGCAAAACAGCTATTCCTTTGTTCATTTAGTTAGCAGACAACAGTTGAAATCAGTCCAGATTTTTGTGAAGATCAACAAGAAATAATCTTAAATGTCATGTGACTTTTCACTGACTAATAATCCTGGCATGGAAGTTGAAATGGTCAGATTTTGTGAAGGTATGAAGAAGATTTATTTTCAGAGGTCAACAAAGAACAATGGTTACAAAGAATAGAGGGTATGGGATCAGGATGCTGTTGTCAAGATCTGTATGAGAAATCAGAGACAGGCCAGTTAGCTTAGAAGCTGTTAGTTTAAATACTTGTGACATGCTGCAATACAGACAGGTCAATAAGTGTTAATACCATCATGCCTGAAAAAATACCAGGCAAGTAGACGTTCTCATCTGAAAACCTTTTTTAAAACTTTGAAGAAACCGTTTTTTTAACTTTAAAAATGATCTCAAGATATTTTCAATATTGCCATCAATTCCCACCTTTATAAAAAAAAAAGTCTTTAAATGTTTCATTTGGCCTCAAAATTGTGCTCTTCTCATTTTTGTTCCTCTTTTTTTTTTTTTTTTCATGCATTCTACTACAAAGGGCAATGGTTTAAATGAGTTCCTTTTATCACATACAGCCTTTTCAGAAGTTATTCCTTCTGGAAAAACTTTAAAATAGCAAAAAGAAAAGTCAAGAAGAAAGTTCAAAAAGTAAAGAAGAAAAATTAATAGAATATAATTTATTTTAAGGTAATTTCTAGGGGGAAAATGTGGCAAAGAAGAAATATCATTAAGTCTGCAAACAATTTTTTAATAAGAAGTACTTCACACAAAAAATTAAGGAAGGAGTGAATGAAAAGTGTGGAATGCAAACAGCTCTGATGTGTTGACTCCTTATTAATTATCTTCTCATCTGAACCATTTCTCTGTTCATATCTCTGAAAATAATGGATAGTTGTTATGTAAACTTCAAAAACAAGCTCTAAAAATTCTTCCAAGTCCAAAGCAAACATATAAAACTTGATTCCCAATCCAAAGTCTTCTCCGGTCACCTCAAGCTAATATCTGGAACAGGTTGTCCAAAGAGGTGGTAGATGTCCCATTCCTATAAACATTCAAGGCCAGGTTGAATGGGGAAATGAGCAACCTGATCTAGTTGAAGGTGTCCCTGCTCATTGCAGGGAGGTTGGATTAGATGCCTCTAAAGGTCCCTTCCAACATAAACTATTCTCTGATCTTCACAAATGCTGGATGAAGTTCCTCTGTCCCTCCAGGTTA
This sequence comes from Cettia cetti, assembly GCA_013401135.1. NCBI lineage: Eukaryota > Metazoa > Chordata > Aves > Passeriformes > Sylviidae > Cettia > Cettia cetti. The sequence goes on along the minus strand of VZUI01088598.1, from coordinate 53,097 downwards.
GTGTTGCCTGCTTGTGGTCCTTGCCTCAGATTTGGCCCAAGCCCCTTTGCCATTCTTGTCCTTAGGACAGGTTATTGGGCCAGTTTGGCTTGTCCAGACTGCACTGAGTCAGTGACATGTACTGAATTCACTGGCATGTGCAGCAATAGTTTTTCTCATGAAGCACCAAGGCTGTGCAGGGGAAGAGTACCAGGTGCAAGTGAGACCTTCAGACACACTGTCATGCCCCAGATGTAAGTGAGATTTGGCCATCTGAGTAATTTCAACATTTTTTGAAACTGTTGTCCTCTGTTTCCAGCAGTAGCTTTTTCACTGTTGCTATTTTTGCCTGAAGGATTCTCCTGAAAAAGTAACTACAGCCCTGAGAAGGGTTCTTTCTCCCCTTCCCCTCACCCTGAGTGCAAGCCTAACCATGTGGAGCTGCCTCTGAAGGCTGCAGCTCAAATATGAAATGGTGCCACATGCCTGGCCGGGTGCCCTTCCAGCCTGGTCCTTAGGAGAAGAGACATCTGGATGTGGAGAGTTCTCTCTGTGATCTGGCTGATTCAAAGGCACAGACACTCTTTCCTGGCACCCTCATCCTTTTCTTCCTTCTCTTCAGGGACACACTAGGGCCTTGGTTCCTATGTCTTGGGTCCTACGTCTGAGACAGAGGATAAATGTGTATAGAGACCCAATGCTTCCTATATTTAAGTGACATCTGCTACCTGGCTTTATCTGGCAGGCTGGCTGATACCGAATTCCTCTATGGGGAAGAGTGGCCTTGGGAAGAGGAGAAACGCCAGAGACAGTATTCTGTTTTGAGAAGAGTTAAGAGGTTTCTTAGTGTCCACGAGGGTCCTTCATACCCAACTCACCATCGCTACAGTCGGCAGACAAGTGAGAACTCGGTGTTTTTCCCAGCAGATGAAAAGGGGCACATCAGACGGCTGCAGGAAATGCACACAAGAGGGAGGCACTCTACCTCAAGCTTCAAAAAGAAACATGAAGGAGTTACCAGAAGTAACAGGCTTCATGGTAGCCGAGAGCTAGGACCCATAACAGAAACCTCAAGGAATGAGGCACGGTTTGGTGACAGTGACGCCTCATCTGAGACAACCAGGCCAGTTCCTGAGGTCGTCATTTCTGAAGCCCAGGAGATTGAACGTGATGTGCTGGACAAACCAGACCTGCCAACAGAGCGCTCTGCAAGTGTGCCAGAAGAGAAGCTCCAAAGGATCCTAGCTGAGGCAAACATGGCTCTTCTGAACCAACACTTCTTTCCCCCAGAAATGACTCCATACCCCTCAAGTTCGGAGGTGCATCAGTCACTTCCTAGTGTGATAGGAGAGCCCAAACATGAGCCCCAGGTTAGTAACATAGCTGGTCTCATAACAGATCATGAGAGAAACCTTCAGCGATGGAGTTTACCAAGCTTCCATAGTCCTAGTACAGCATCAAATGAGGATGCTGCACTGCCTTCAACAGATTCTGGGACAACTTCACAGCGAAGGACATTCAGTGATGGAAAAAACATTACTTCTACTTCTGCTCCACAAACATTTGAGATGCAGGACTTATGGGAAAACCTGGACAGTAAAGAAACAGCCATAGTAGAATTTTCTAATGAAGAGACTGAAAAAAAACTTTGACCATTCTTCATCTGGGTTTGACTGAACTTCTTGTCTCCTCTTGAATGTGGTTCTCACACAAATTTGCTGAAAGTGCATTAGGGCAGACTCGATACTCAGATAATTCATGGACAAGATCCGACAGAGGATTTGGGCACCTAAATGGGAGGCGTTGTGGTGACATAGTTTAAGCCACTTGGTCACTGGCTTGAAATCTGTGACCCTGTGGGAAATATATTTACAATAAGAACTGGGAGCCCCACGATGTATATGGCAGTGAGGTGTGTAGACATAACTAGAGGAAACATTAAGATTATCAGAACAGTGGGTATGGTACTGTCCACTTTGGATATACACTGAACTCTGCCGCCTTTGTCTGCTCTATGAGCTTAAGTCCCATGACATCCCTGTAAGATCTACCACCAGTTTTGGTTTCTGTTCAAGTGGCTCAAAGGCAAGATGTGGGCTCAATTCCTTACTCAGCCTGGAGAGATTCAGCCTGCTATCTCTCACTGCCTGGAGTAGCACTTGAAAAATCAGCGCCCTCATTTATGTAGGACAGCATTCTGCCCCACTCCTGATGAAGCTATGCCAGCAAAGAGTAGAAAAAAATGAAAGGATTAAATGTTTAATCTCATTTTTAAAAAATGGAAGGTGCAAAACAGCTGGTGAGCCGGGCATGGGATGTCTGAGCCTTGGAGCACACGTGTGGCATACACAGTGACAGTTTACTGTAAAATGAGGCTCCCAGGTGGCCTCCCTAGTGACGACAGGGCTGCAGCACTCTCTCAAGAGGAGATGGAGCTGCAGGTGCAACTGAGCTTAGGGCTCCACTTTTGTGGAGATCTTCAGCTGGAAGTGCACAGGCTGTAGTCATCCCAGGCAGTCAACAAAGTGGCCCATGACTCCTACCAAAACTGTTCTCCACTGCCTAAACCTCTCCCCCATTCCCATGCTGCCCAGATGTACCACACACATTCTTAATTAACCCAAACCTGAATCAGCATTAGGTGGCTTCTGCTACTCCAGGGATGACCAAGCCACCTCCCTAAACCTGCTGATAGTGATGTGGCCTTTCAGCTATCACTCCTGCAAGAAGTCTCAAAGTAGGCCAGGAAAGCAGCCATAGCTCCTTGGGTTTAGCTCTCACCCACATTTCCAAAAGAGCAGTCCGGAGCATGTTGCCAGCATTCTCCCATCAGTGAGCATCCAAGTAGAGGACAGACAAGGGAGAGACAAGGTAGCAGGGACTGAAAGAACAGAGGGAGGCAGGGACCAAAAGTTACGAGTCTGCAACAACCAGCAAAAGCAGTATGGACTGCACGGACAGCAAGTCCACCTAGCTCTCTTGCTCAGAAAGTTGCACTTCAAAACACAAATCAGCCCCTCTGCCACAGTAACTGGTAACACCAGTGGTTCCTGGGAGACTTTAAGACTCCCTGAACCTGGGAAGGAACAGACCTGCCTGCTCCTGCTCCTACAGCCAACAAGTTAGGCGAGGAGCCCTTCTAGCTGTTATCACATACAGCAGGACTCTATCTCATCTGGGTAGGCTTTGAACAAAAATCAATTGCCCTCTCCACTTGTACTTCTTCCAGCTTTATTTCAGTCTGGAAATGGTCTCCTGCTGCTGTATATTAGGCACGATCTAAGCAGAGCCACGCTCTCAAATCCTCCAGAGACACTAGGCAACAACATATGTACCCCATCAGTTTAGGAAGCAGAGGACACTTGGCCCAAGGAAGCACTCTTTAAACTCCTATTATGTGAATTCCAGTTATGCAGAGAAGCCAAGCACAGATTTGCCAGGCACCTATGGAAGGACTCCTTCACACCATGAGATGAGGTGACACTGGTGTCTGACAGCAGCTTATTGAAATTTCAGTTAGGAAATCAGTGTTTGGAGTCAGGCGTTCTGGTGCAACTTCACCTTTTCCACTCCATAACAAGTCTTCAGGCAATTCAGGTTGCTATGTTCAGGTTTGACCGAGGAAGTCAGAAACTCTGTGGAGTGAAATTACACAGAAATGAACAATGCCTTAGCCTAGCAGTCCCATTTTCTGAATGGCCCTTATGCAGCTTCTAGAAGCATTCCCTTTTTCCTCCCGATTCCCTCTTTCTTCTTGTAGCTGAAGCCACACTTTTCAATTCAATGTTTCTCAATCTAATTGCATCTGCAATTCTCAAGGAACTTAATTTACCAATGAGCTTAACTTAAATAAATGGCTAATTTTAGGTATAAAAAAAACATTTTAAGGACAGCCAGACAGCTCCAGTCACACAACTAGAAACAAGGTAAGAGTAACTGCTGCTCTCCTCTATAGCAGTTTTGTTAAGGTTGGGAGAGCAATACAAGTTTCTGGGGAGTTTGGCCGTACACCTCCCAGCCATGCCTGTATATGAAGAGTTTTCAGAGCTATGAAGGAAGCCCAGCCCATTGTCTAGCTCTCTCCTCACAGTACATAAGCTTGAGGAGCTGTGCTTCACGCTGTAAGGGAACTTAAGACAGAAATTAGAGATTACTCTCAAGTGTCCACCACAAATCTGCACTGAGAATCCAGTCCCACCATACCTCCTCCCTCTAATCCCTCACACAGCTTTCACCAGGGCTTAAGGTATTGCAACAAAGTGCTCTTTGCCCCCAACCCAGACAACAGGTTGTTCACTGCTAAGTGTGAAAAGCCTTCCCAGATTCTCATCATCCAGCTCTTCTCATCTTCTTCTCAGCCTAGGATGCATGCTGCTGCTTTTCACCAGGACATTATACATCTAATTAGCAATGATTTTGCTACCTCTCCCATCACTCCACCAGCACTCCCTGGTCCTTCAACGGTGTTCATTGTTTGATGGAGGCTAAGGGTGGCCACACAGCAGCCATTAGGTAGGCAAGAGCTTCAGTTAAGCCCCACAGCGGTGTCTATTACACACGTAGATTAATTAGCATGCTAAATTAGGAATTACAGCTCTGAAGTCACACAATGCAATCTGTAATACACAACCAGCATTTCACACAGTGTGCCAGCTACAGGTTAGCTACAGTATTCTGTTCATTACTTCTGAAGAAGCTAGTGCTGGAATGAGAAAAATTTAGTCTCCTCATTTAGTCTGTTATTTCTCTTTGGCAAGCATCAGTGTACTCTGATTTGGATTAAATTATCTTTTGGGACTATGTGCTCTCAGGCACTTCTCTCATTAAACTATTTGCCTTAGCATGGTAAATGGAGTATTTTAGCAAACCCAAAAATCTACAATTCATGCTCACAGGTATAAGCAATGTTGAATTATTGGATGAATAAAGGCACTTTGAGAAACACCATCATCCTGGTTGTACTGAACTCTCAAGAAGCACTTCTGGCAAGGGTTTGACCTATCACACAAATTAACGATGTCTACTAGGAACAGCAAGGCATTTACAGAAGCTGGCAAAGTTGGACAGGGTAGAATAGGGCCAGGATAGACAAGTAGGTCAGAGCAGCAGTTTGCTCCCATCAGATGGTGTTAATCTTGAGTAAGATCAGATATATCAGAACAAAGAGAGGGCTAGTCCCTGTGCATGCTGCATGACCTTCCACCTGTTTCTAGGATGTGTTCACACTCTGTGCTGGAATTAATAGAGCTAAATGTCAGTGTTGGGACTGACTGGCTGTGGGGACATGTCCCAACACCCTTAAAATCTTCTGTTGTAAATAACAGATCTCTAACTCATATTGCAAGCGCATATTTGAGGAACATATACATATTTTATATATAATGAAAATGTACCAGAGTATTAAGTATGCTCCATAGTAGAGGAAACAAAAATACACTGCTGCTGTTGTATGAAGGATGGGACTTTATAGATGTTTGTTTGTCTTGGTTCATGACCAAACAAATGACATTTTCTAGACAAGTTAGCTTGTGGTCAATCCATTCTTTAAGAGTGGCATGGACAAAGGGGAATCAAGGCAAGATGGGCCTGAAATACACAGTAACTTCACACAGCTCAGTCTCATCTGAAGAAAGAGACAGCTGGCAGCAAAGGCTCCTTTGCTAGAGGTTGATAGACTGGATGCCAAATGTGTAACACAACGTGGCTGCAAATAGAGTCATGAAAACAGGCACCAGAGAGAAGGACTATTTCATACTGCAAAGCAAGATCAGTATTTCAGAGATACCTAAGGGAAAACTGTTCTGTTTTTGTAATACATATTGAGTCTTACAACTGAAAACATAAAATCTAAGGGGTTGTAATTGTGATACCACCAAGGCCAACAAGGGACATCGCCTTTGGTTTGTGCCAGGCACATCCAGACAGCAGCAGCAAGTGCCTGGGGGTTATCAACCTCTGTCCCAGTGAGGCCACCATGGGGCCAGTCTCCATCTCCCTATGGCTCTGCCCTGCTGGGGACATGCCCAGCACACATGGCTGGGACTGCAGACATTTAGGAAGATACAAGCAGCCCTAACATGCCAACACATTTTTTTTCCTCCAGGACAGAATGTAACCTGAATTTTCACTTGTTCCACCCTCAACTCCCCTTCCTCCCAGCACTGGAACCACTGTAAAGAAACATAAAATGTAACTTAAACAGCACTAATATCAAAGCAGATTTTGTTTGGTTAAGTTTTATTCATGCATACGGAGGCAGTATCAGCTTTAGCAATCCTAACAAATACTCCAATGGGTAGAATTTAGGTGAATCTTTTGCCAAATCAGCACAGCTACCTGTGGCTGTTTCACCTGAAACTCCTGCCACTGGTGACAAGAAGTGGCTGAGCAAGGGGAAGTAGATGTGTAGTGCTGGTGCATGGGTCCCATAGCTCATCTGAGGTGAAGGAACGCTGGTATCCCTTGGCACGGGCTGCAGTCTGGGTTTTCTAATGTGAATAGATGTTGCTCCAGCTGTTCACACTGCCAAGGGGGAGACGAGCCAGGTGCTAAAAGCAGCATCTGACCTAAAACACAGATGTCAAATGCCAAGACCCAAAAAAGGAGAATTATCAAGGGATAAAGAATCCCAGGGAAAAAGCAAGTTGAGAGGTGATCTAAGGAGCAGGAAATCGTGCAAGGAAAAATAGTCGAAATTAGTGGCCAGACAAGTATCAATCAAATTCCCTTTTATATAAGCTGGTTGGAGAAAGCTATTTAAAGATAATTTTCACAGCACTCAGGAAACAAAGTTGAACAAAACATGGAAAATAATGATGAAAGGAAAGATGTAGGAAATTAAGTAGATACTAGCACACAAGAAGAAAAAAAGGATAGCCAGACAAGGCAGGACTAGGATTAGTTTTCCCCACACATAGCTGCTATCTTTTCAGCCTGGCGCAGTTCAGCATTTTTATTCTTCCTGATCTTTTCGCAAAACAGAGCACTGAGCTGCTCTTCTGCTTTATCCTGAGAGCTGTAGTGTTCATGAGTTACTCAGGAAAAATCATTTCTCCACTGTAAACATATAGATAGTTAACCAAATTATATCATCTGGGACAAGGATCACTGCAAAGTCCTTAAAACTTGGAGGGGGACAACACAATGTGCATTTAGGTCCAGAGTTTCAGTGAAAGCTCTTCTTCACACGTGTTGAAGATCATTACCTTAACTTGAGTTTAAGACAGAATAAATGCTATTAGGGCTCAGTAGTAATCCTTCCTGTGAACAGCTTTTGCAAATCCCACTCTGTCATTCCCACGGTCAAAAATACAGTAAAATGCAGACATGAAGACATCTCCTAAAATCCAGAGCGAACCAGTGCGAGTGGGGATGTCGAGAGACTGAAAGCCACTCATGCAGAAGGTTTGGTCATCAATAGACTCCTGGAAGGGAAAGCACATGTCCCTGCAGCAGCCTGCTCCATTCCCAGCTCGGGGAGTGAGGAACAGGGAGCAGGGATGCTGCAGGTACGCACCTTTATGATGTACTGCTCTGCTGTCAGCTTGTATTCACGGTGTCCGATCGTGAAGCTTATGTGAGGCAAGCTCGACAATCTTCTGCAGTCTACGAGAAACTGGACACAGTGCTCTGACTGAGATGGGATCGCTTTGTCTTTCCTTAAGTACTGCTCTTTGAACTCAGTGCTTCTGGAGTAGGTAATAGTGAATTTACTACAGAGAAACAGCATCAGGCTGACTTACAGCCTAACACTGCCCTCAGCTTTCCTATACTCAGTCCAACCAGCCCAGCAGCACAGACCACTGCACCCTAGGAACCCAGGGATGATGAAAATCCTTGCAAGTCCCAAAAGAGAGGAGGTGAAGGGGTTCTGATACCCTCCCTGTGTGACTCAAAAGCAAAACTAAGCGTGTGAGCCCCAGCGAGCCTACATCAGCAAGGTCTGCTGAAGCAAAAGTTCTCCAATGCACTGGCCTTGATAGGGCAGAGGGACCGGCTCCAGCCACAGAGGGAGCACCCATGGGTGCAGTTCATCCCAGGTATAATACCATCACTTTAAGGAATGAAAAGCTAGTGACAAATACACCACTTTATGCTTATACTTTGCCCTGGAGTGGGATTTAAAGAGTAGAAGGACTAAACTCTGGCAGGCTCATTAATGTCCATAAATAATATATTCAGTTACAGTAACAGAGAAGATAATTTCCTGGCCTTTCTAGTTATTTCATGAAACAACTGGCGTGTGAAACAGCACTGCAGAATGCTCCAAGTCCCAGAGGAATCTTTGCTGTAAACTGTAGTGTTTTACGTCATTGTTTTAGGGGCTTCCTAGAAGGAAGAATTTGCTTTTTGTTTTTCAATCTATTTTATGAAAACATAACCTTATATCTTGTGTACACTTACCAACTGTCATGCCATTAGAACAAAGAAAAAATCATGGGATACAGAGGACAAGGGTACAAAAGGCCAGTGAAATGATTTGTAGGACACAAGAAGCAAGACATAATTCTTTGACATAGCTATTACAGAATAGGACATCCAGAACAAATCAATCCTTGGTGAAAAGAGATAAAAGTTCTGGAAAAATCTGGGATGGATACACTCACTTTTACCGGAATAAATTTGAGCAAATATGTGCAGTCTATCTACGATTGCTAAAAATCAGTCATAGAAAGTCTTATTTTCAGGATGCTTTTTTGCAAAATCTGAGATGCCATATGTATGCTTCTAGGTCAGCACCGGTGTAAACGAACCTACACAGCAATGACCCTGTCCTTGTTTGTATCAGGCTAGTATTAGTACACTGGAAATACATATTTTATCATCTGTGTTCATTAGCATGAACCATTATAAAATCAACTTGTTATTAGAGCATACTCCTTGGCATGATTTGATCAAGGTTTGATTGAGAAAGAATCAGGAGCCTCTGGAGTTACACAGAGGTCACTGCAAGTCCTCCTCTTACAAGTGAAAGTGGATTAAGAGTCCACTTTTGTCTTTGCTCTTTATCCAATGCACTGGGCATTTGTAATACTCTTAATTTTCTTCCAAGAGTAGTTTTGGGTCAGGATCAAGACAAATTAAGATTAGCTCAGTTGGTTACAACATGGTGGTGCTAATAACACCACTGTTGTGGGTTTGATCCCTATACAGGCCATTCTCCCGAGAGTTGGACTTGATGATCCTTGTGGGTCCCTTCCAATTCAGAATATTCTGTGAAATGCAAAGTTAACAAAAGCCACACGCAGCAGCTTTCCCTGAGCACTGGAGCTGTGGCAACGTGCTGGTGACCTGTGGGAGCCAGCCAAGGGCCAGCAAAAGGCACAGTAGAAATAAACTGCTCTTTCCCTGGAGGCAGGGACAGGAAGGAGCAGTGAGGAGTGTCAGCAAGGGAGATACAGGAGACAGCAGCAGGGAAGAAAGGAAAACCAGCAAAGGGTCAGAGGAGTAAGGTTCAGGAGGAAGAGTAAGAGCCAGCAAGACTTGTCCTGTACCCTGTGACTCATCTGCAAGGAGCCAGCTTTGTGAGTGACACTGATGTGCATCTCTCCCAGGAGCTCTGGCACGACACCAACTGCTCCACTGCAAGCTGACAGTGTGAAGTCCTGTCAGTGAAGGCACTGTGGGGCTGTCATTAAAATACCATTCCCTTTCCATCTGATGCTGACATAGCTGGCAATCAGCACCAAATCCCTCCTGGCTTGGGAGAGCCAATAGATAGAGCTGGGGACATCAAAAATCCTCAGAGCTTCCAAAAGAAAATTATCTCTCATGCAGAGTACAGATCAATTCCTCAAACAGATGTCCCCATTATTTCCTTACACACCAGTATAGAAAATGAAGTTAACATTTGGGAAGAGGGCTGGGACAAGGCATATAGGTCAAAAGCAGCTTGGCTCAGAGCTCAGTGCTGTCCTGGAAACAAGGCTTTCGCTGGCACCTGTCTAAGCAATCATTTCTGTTATTTTCCAACTCTTTGCATCATATACCAAATTCCCTTCCTCTCTAGCTGTTTTCTGGCTGTACAGTTTTTTACCTCTCCAGTATTTGATGGACTTGCCCCAATATATTCCTGCAGTCGCCTGATTTGTGAAGAGGGGCCGGTGATAAGAGAAGTGCCTGAGTCAACGATGGCTTCGCAGCCATGGGAGCAAAATGCCACCCGGCCCTGGATTTTTATACTGCAAATGAAATTTTAAAAAAAAAAAAAAAAACAAAAAAAAAAAAAACCAGTTTTAAACTTACAGCATATGCACTGTGACTGAAACACCATATTATTGCTAGCTAAAGTACCTGAGTACTGACTGAAGTTAATCCCAGACAAGTGACAAGAGGAAACAGCCTCAAGTTGCACCAGGGTAGATTTAGATTGGATATTAGGAAAAATTTCTTCACAGAAAGCATTGTGACGCATGTGAACAGGCTGCCCGGGCAAGTGGTAGGGTCATCATCCTTGGAAGTTTTCAAAAAATGTGTGAATGTGGCACTTGGGGGGACATGGTTTAGTGATGTACTTGGATGTGGTGTTGGATTGACAATTGTACTCCATGATCTTTAAGATCTTTTTGAACCCAAATGATTCTGTGTTTCTGTGATTAAAACTAGCTGCCAAGCTCTACTAAAGACAAGAATGTCTGTGGATCCATTTTTCTCTCTAGAGACTCCTATCACCCTGACCATGTGCTTCCTGATGATGAGTTTGTCCTCACCCCCAGGTATGTGCTCTCATCAATTTAGGCAGTGTGCTAGAGGTGGGACAAAGGAACACTGGCTACTTTGACCAAAGTAAGCAGGACCCAGAGCTGGATTCTATTCCAGAGTGCCTTAACCTCTTAACTGAACAGTCCACCAAGACTCATCTTGACCACTGGTGCATCATATTAAAACATACCAACATGGTCTCCCAGAAAGCAGCTACCCATGCCACAGCAGATTTAGGGAACTAACAAACCCCAATCTCATTCTGTTAAACCCCTCCTTGAGGGGCACAGGGGTAAAATACTGCAGCTGAGTCCTCCTGCACCTATGTCACCAGGTGTTTCTGTCTCTGGGGGTTTACCTAGGGAGGTGAATTCCAGCAGATTTTTTATACATACATACATACATACATACATACATACATACATACATACATACATACATACACACATACATACACACATACTTGTTCATGTGTATTTGCCAGTAGCTTTTCTCAGTGACTGGGACCCAGTGGATTGAACCTTTGTAGAGAGAATGGTCTATGCCCCCCAGAATCAGCTCACCACCGTTCTCAGTGTCATCTCCTCTGAAAGCAGATAACAGTTTAATACAGACATGGGAGGGTGTCAGCAGGCACCAATGAGATTACACTGAAAAAGCAGAAGTCAAATCACAGCCCTTTCTAAATTCAGATATGGGTGGCTGAAAGGGACTATTACTAAATTATCACATATTATGTATATGTTCCAACTCAGACTGTCCAAACAATCTCTGAGAAGACTTAACTGCAGACACCAAGGTAAGCATCAGGAGCAGGCTGAGCCAGTTGCTACTCTCAGCTCAGAAGAAATACTAGACAAATAAGTGGAGTCGCAGCCAGGTCCAGATTAAGGAATAGTATTTTTCTCAAATGTGGCTATTTGGGTGTAGCACAGCACTTCTCTTCATCTGCACGGGCCAGAGGGAAAGCTCTGGCAACAGACAGGGTGAGTATGAGCTGGGAACTTTTATTTATAACCAGCTCCAACAAGAATAAATCTCTGTCAAAAAAGTCATGGTCCTCCCCATAACATTTTTTCTTTTCATGCCATAATCTTCAATGTCAAATTGAAAACAGAAAACAACACAAAGAATCAAAAAAATGGGGGAAATTTCTTTCTAGGGTGGAAGGTTTTTAGACATGCACATTTGTTTCTATCAACCATTAAAATAGATTTACTTCTTTTTTAGCAGTGTCATTTTAAAGACAGACCTTTTCAGATAGAAGGAGAAGATTGGCTCCTCTACCAGGTGCTGGTTCATGATGCTGTCAAACACAGGCAGAGCATTGCCCACTGCTAAGGAGGGGTAGCCTAAGCCCAGTATACCATCAAAGTGGGCAAGGACAAAAGTTATTCCTGGCTCAAACACTGACTCGCCGAAGTCCTGTCCCTTGATGGAGATGTTACTTATCTGTTTGGTTAAAAAAAAAAAAAAATGAAAAGGCAACAACCAGGCAAAGAACAACCACAACTGAAAGTAATGACACCACCAATAACAAGAAATTAGCATATTTCTGATCCATATCAGTTGATTAATTCAGTTTATAAAGCCTGGCTATCTTTGTGTGACTTGCATCAACATAGCATGTGCCCATTTGGCAGGTAGACAGCACAGATTCCTTAAAATGCCCTAATTATGTGCTGCTTCTTTATAAACCCAGAACCAGATCCAAGAGACAAGCAGGAATGAAAAATAAAATCTGAGGCATTTGTGTTGGTAGCCCAAAGCTGGAGAAGAACCCACACCTCTCAGCATTCAGCTTGGTGGGACCCCACTCTGCCCTTGCCTAAACCAGGCAAGGTTTCCAGGGCAAGGTATCTGAACTATCCTGAAAACAGCTGATGTGGAGGCTGACACCCATTTTGGGTGGACACTCACCTGCAGTGTGTCTTTGCCAGCAATGCCCAGAAGCTGTCCTGAGCCATACTGCAGGGAGAAGGCTTCCCCTCCGTGCTCATATGAATCTGACTTGAAGGACTTAAATTTCTGGTGCACCCCTACACAAAAAAAATGACATCTCTGTACTGAGGAGAGGTGCTGGCAACCCAGCCACTCCCCAATGCAGAATAAGATGAGATGTAGGAGAGCCTGATTTTTTCTTCTCTCAAGAGAAAAGTGTTGAAGAAGTACTGCAGGCACCTCAGTTCCCCTGCAGACACCCCAGTTTTTCTGTACCTGAGAGGTAATTTCGCATTTTGGAGAAAATTTAGAAGAAAAACGGGCATTTCCACCTCTGTTGGTAGGTCTCCCGGGTCTATTCACATGCCTTTTACCTCATGGTGCAGAGGGACTCTGGGCAGCTGCAGCCGGTGCCTGCCCTGGCTGCAGAGTGACATGAGGGATAGAGGAGAGCGGCCCTAAGGGGTGCTCCAAATCCTCCCCTTGCAGACCCCCGCTGCAGGCAGGCTTCTTGGGAAAGGAGAACTGGGCAAGGTCTCTGGGCCCAGGACAAGAGAAGCATCAGGGAGAACATTTCTTACTGCAGGCCTCGCTGATGCAGTAAGCGGACGGGACCCAGAAGTTGGAGGAGCCGGTGTCGAACACGACGGTGAACCTCTGTGGCGGTGTCCCGACGCTCACAACCCCGTAGTACTGCGCCTGCGGAGGGACAGCCCGCTCAGCTCGGCTCGGCTCGGCTCAGCTCGGCTCGGCTCAGCTCGGCTCGGCTCAGCTCGGCTCGGCTCGGCTCAGCTCAGCTCAGCTCAGCTCAGCTCAGCTCAGCTCCAGGCAGCCTCCAGCCAGCTCTTCCTGAGGAACGGCCCGGCTCCCTCAGGGCCTTCTGTGCCATTCCATTTAAATGTAAATGCACACCACGCCAAGAGTTCTGGTTCCACGAGTGGCTTCAAGCAGCAGGTTTTACTCCAGCTGAATGAACAATGGTGCAGCATTTTCAAGACCTTTTAAGCAAACATTCAGTTGGGTTCCCTATGGAGTCAACAAACCCTCTTGCACTGGCTTCAGAGGTGGCAAAGTCATCCTCAAGATGAATCTCTCACATGACCACACAGATTTTCAAGCTGTTTCTCACTGATGTCAATAGGAAATCAGTGTTGCAAAGCCAGCACGATGTGCCTCTGCCAGCTTCAGAGGGCTCTGACCAGTGGCACGAACACTGTCTTATGTGGCTGCCCTTTTTCCTTTGTAATTAGCAGCTATTATAGCAAGTCAAAAAGTATTGTGTTGCACAAACTGTTCCTGACGTACTGGACAAAGTTCATCCAGCAGATGAAGAAACCACTGACCATCCCTGGATACCAATTGAGACTGAGATAATCTGTGAACACGTGAATGCTGGAGTGAAGCGCTTATCCACATCCCGTTTACAAGAGTCTAAGTGCTCCTATCTGGCCCTGGAAGAGCACTTCAGCATTAAGAGACCTATTTTTAGGAAGAGGCATTTCTGGAATTCAACCACAGATAGAAAAGCAATAACTGCTGCCAAACTTTTTTCAGCAATACAAGTATTTGAATATGTACCTTTGAGTGCATACTTGTTTATTAATACACAGATGCTTCTGACCCCAGAATATACAGTCTGAACGAGATAATCTTGAAAAGGCAAGCAAGCATGCCTTTAAGAGAATATCCAACTATACAGTAGGATTCTGTTCCTTCCTGCATTAAACAAACCTAAGAGATGTTCATTAAAACAAACAAACAAAAACAAACCAACAAAAAAACCCCCATAGAACCAGAAAACCCACATACACACTGCAATAAAACTGTTCCTGGTGCTACATGAATATGCTAGGGAAGTGGGTTTTGCTTTGCTGTTTTGAGATTTTAATTTATCTGTCTTTGAAATAAGCTTTAAAGCAGGTTGAAATGTTTCAGTGTCCTCTGTTCTTCTTGACATATTTATTTCTTTATGGCCCTCAAGTGTCAGTAAATTCTTGCTGAATGAATTTGACCTTCCCTTCAATTACATTCCCTGTTCAGATGAAGATTTCACATTTCTGCAGCTTAGTTTCCCTTGAGATAAGAACAGCAGAAAAATCAAACAAAACAGAAAACAAAGACCATCCAAATGGACAAAACTCTAAAACCAGGAAAGACAGCTTACAAAATGGTGACTTGTCTGTCTTACAACCTGCTGACTTGTCTGTCTGAGATCCAGTGAAATTAATATTTTTCCGTTTTCAGTTTAGATGGTAAATCCTCCCAGGTCAGTCTCCAATATTAAACTCCAGAGATAAAAGCAGAAAAATAAAACACTCTACTTAAGTCTTTGTCATCACTGATTTATGATTCCACCTCATCAAGTAAATGACATTTGGAGGATTTTTTTTATAACACAGAAGCATCCAAGTGTCTGGTAAATAGAATATGACTAAATGAAGTAATCAGATTCTGCTATGAAAAACCCTATAGTTCACCAAGACTGATACAGGCAAACCTCCCATATTTCTCTGGGGAGGACCCAACCAAGTCCAAAACAAATCTGTACAAAAATAAAACTTGTCACAGGACTACCACTGCTACTCTGCATCAGCTTTCTACTCAGGTCCCATGCTATGCTAGATCTAGACATGCTTTATTTTGCAGATTGCAACCTGGTTTTTTTATTATCTCATATTTATAGCATAAAGCAACAAGACACCACAAGCCCTATAATTTTTTTGACAAACTAGATTTGAAATGTGCTGGGAAAAAAACCCTGCCTTCAGTACAATGATGAGTCCTAATGATTGTATTACCAAAACTGTACTTACATTCATGTAATCATACAGCCTTTCTGAAGCAGATCCTACCGATAAAGAAATATCTGCAGGGAAACAATGCAGATACCTCCGGGCAAAAACATCAGGGTGGTGATTCCTCCAAAATTCCTCTAATTCTCCCTTTTCCTTCAGCTGTTTCTTGATAGATTTGAATCGTATCAAGGGGATTCTATGCAAATAAAATAAACACACAGAAGAAACCTGATTGTCCTTTCTAGAACTGTCATATACTCAGGGGTTTTTTTTAAAAAGGGTGTTTTTTTGAGACCTCAAGTAGCAACAAGCACAGGTCACCCCACGAAGCCAGCTGAGATGTGTACCAGTGAAGCCACACGTTTTCTTACCGTTCCACAGCCATGCAGAGTGGGATGTAAACCACAGCCAACAGTATTGCCCTCATGGCTCCACGCAGCTCAGAGTCTAATGGCACTCCTTTGCTCAGAAGCCCCTTTTTTATGGCCTGTTGTCAGCTGAGGGCAGCTGGCCAGGTCAATCAATTGCAGGAGGTCAGTGCTTTGGCAGAAAACTGATTCATTTACTCTCAGACTAATCGCTGGTTTGTGCAAATAGTGGTGTCCAGTGGAGCTAGTCAGGCACAGACCAAACAGACATTTGACTAACAATCCTTAATGTCTTTTACATAAATATAATACACGAGGTGAGCTTGGTTCCTGTTAACATGAGAAAGAGGAAGCAGTCCAAGGACTTGCTACTTTTCCAGCTTGCTTTAGTGAGACGTTGCTCAGAAGTGTTCAATGCAGAGAAAGAGGACATAATATATCACCATTTCCATTTTGCCTGGAGGAATTTCAGCAGGGCTAAGCAGACGTTTGGTGAGCTTGTGACAAGTGACTCCCCTAACAGCTGAAGTTTAATTCCCTATTTACGAAAGAGCTCCAATCTAAACATAAATGTGACTGCCACCCCATAAAATGGATCTTCAAAGTAAAAAACACAACAGCACAATACTGCACCATACAGTAAAAACCAGCAATGATTTTCCACATATTTCAGCAAGACATTTGGAAGAGCTGTCTTGGATTTATTATCCTGCAAGTTTCCTGAGGTTATTGGCTCCCAACCCTGCCTGACACTTGGGTTCAAGTCAAGCCTGCAGAGAAATAAGAGTGTCAAAAAGAGGCTGATTCGGCAGAGCACAAGCCCCAACCCACCAGCTGCCCAGGAGGAAGCTGAGCACTGAGTCTGCAATTTACTTACAAGACTTTTTGAATCTTTCCTCTGCACAAGAAAGAGCAGTAAGCAACCACATACTGCAGCCTAGCATATAGTAAAGCTAACTTTGAATAATCAGACATTTTTGTTCAAAAGGCTGTGGTAGGATGCTGGGAAAAGAGCAACCACATTTTGCTCCTCGCAACACACCATGTATTTAAAATAAACTGTCCACTATGCAAAGGTGAACTGCAAATAAGTAATTCTCACAAAAGAGAGCAGATGTGCAACAGCACAGCAGGGAGTGAATGTCAAAGGACACGGAGGAGGCAGGAATTGTCCTCTTCTGCTCCAGCAGCAATGTCAAGAAAAAACAGCAGAAAAACACAGCATTTGTGAGCCAAGAAGGGGTCTAAATGCCTGTCACAGACCTTAAATAAATACAAAGCAAACAAAAATTGCTCCTTTTAGTCACTTCCCTTGCTATGTCATAGTGATTGAGGAGGAGTATGAGAGCCTTAAAAGTAAGTTTAGAGCTCTATTAGTTTCCCTGGATTTTGAAATACATAGTTTGCTTTTTCTGACATACCTCCAAAATAGCAAAGGCTGAGCCTGGTGTCATCACGCAGCTGTGGGCAGAGCTTTGGATCTGAAAATGCACCAGCATGTCTTGTCTCAAAAAATAATAGAATCTCAAAAATGGATCCTTTATATTCGTTTCTATTTTTTATCATAATTTTTTTCAATTATCTATCTCTAAGTAATATTCCCCATTTCTCCTGGACTCAGAGGTTTTACACAAGTTATCAGCAAATTATCACATTTTCTGTCCCAGAGCCATCCCAGCCACTGAGCTGCAAGAGCTGGGTGCTGGAAATGGGAATGGTAAGCAAGTATGTAGCCATTTGTGAAATTTTAGAAAGCAAAGACATTTCTCGAGGAGCCCCCACCTGTCACCTGATGCAGAGCAGAGCAGATGTCATGCCCTTGAGAAGGGCAGTGCCGCTTTGACAAGAGCAAGACAATGTCTGTGCTGAGTGCCTTTATCACTTGAACTTTTCCTCAAATGCTACAAATGCTTCTGGGAAGTCGTTCATGTTCGTATTGGAGGGCACCACGGTAACTTTGAAGAGATGAAGTGGCTCTCAAAACAGTGCCTGGGTCTGCTGTGAGGTCTGCCTTTGCCTTAGTGCCTCCGCTGAGTGGCTGATTCTCAGAAAGAAGGCAATCGTTCATTTTATTGCAAGCGTAGGCCTTTATTAATCCATGCACAAAGGTTATTCTCTCCCAAATTCTCTGATCTCACACTGTGTTCCAAGCAGACATTAATTTAGCTAACAGAGGTACAAAATGCAGCAACAAAAGGTCATTGTGACCTTTTTTGATAAGCTGGAATAATGATTAAACTACAGTGCAGAGGATCCCTAAGAAATAATTATCTGCAGCTTAAAAGTTCCATCAAGGAGAAATAATTCAAGTAGAAAAAAAAAATTCCTTGTCCATATCTGCAGATGTAAGGTACTTCCTAAAGTTGTCTTCATCTGGATTATTGAGAAAAATATGCCTAAACTATATCATTAATATATTCTTAGCTATGCTCTTATGTTGTATGATTAGTAGGTTATCTGAAAAAATTTGTCTAAAAGACAAGGCTTTGCTGTGGATGTATATTCATTATTTATTATGCCAAATGGATCTGGTTTTCCACACCTGTAGCCTACAGTGCTTTAAGGGGAGGGACCCTTGCCTTCAGAAGGTGCCATGGATGTTTAGAAATGAAAAACAAATACCACCACCTGCTGACACATTCCCCACAGTGGTCCTCTCACAGAGCACAGTGTATCAACACAGTAAAGAAGTGTCTAAAGTGTTTTGCTCATGCAGTGCAAACCTGCTTCAGAGAGGGAACTTTCAGGCCCTCTATTCAATAGCACGACCACAGATGACTGTGACATTGTCTTTGTTCTCCAGGCTTGATACTCTGCCCAGCTTCTCCATCCAAAACTTATTTTATGGCACTCAGGTCTCAGCACTCACTGTTCTCCACCCTGCTACAATACGATTTTCCAGGTGCCCTCTCTATTGTTCTACTCCATACATTTCATAGCATCACTGCTGCATGGCACAGACACTCATCTTGTGGGGAAAAGGCTCATAAAGGCTCGTAATCCTATAGCATATACCAAATTGATATCAAAGAGCTGCTTTATATTTGAAAGCAAGTGATAGTAGAGAGCTCTATATAACTAGATTTGACTAGAAATCCAGAGGCCACCTTAAGTGACACCTTTTTCTCAATTTTCTGCTTGCTCTGCCTTTTGTTTTTCAAGAGTGTGTGCTCTCAGCACTCACGGATTTTGGTAGTATAGCATCTAATACCCCAAAACCAAATGCAGATTGTTCAAAGAAAGTATTCTCCCTAAATTACAGTAAGTGTGAAAAATGACAGCAATTAGCTGCAATGAGCTATGCAGAGTTTTCCTATGCGTGGGAATGCTGCTAGAAATTAGAACTGAATAGCAAAATGGGTCTTGATGAGGAGATCAGCTTACACTGTCACATCTAAGTAGCCATAACTTTTCAAAATCGAACTTACTTCACTCATAACTTGTTAGAATCTTGATGGAATTAAACCCATGGGAGTTTCTTGAGCGGTTTTGGTACAGACACGGGAACTGCAGTAGCACAGTTGGAAAGTGGATGGAGAACAACCTTGGCAATTGGTGATAGCACATTACATTGGGATTCAGACAAGGAGTAAAACACAATGTAATGAAAAAGGTCCCTACAGACAAGACATTATACACAATGAAAAAGGCCCTACACAGTCAAGAGTGCCAGAGGCTACAACAAATACTATTAAATTAGGAACATAAACAGTAGAACTGCTCAAGATAGCAGTTTTCCAAGGATTTGTGTTAAATCTTTAAGATAAGTACTGGGTGGCAAGTTACACTCTGAAATCCAAGTATTTGGCAACTTTCAAAATACATCCCTGAAAGTGCCACTCATCTTGAAAGTCAGTCAAGTGTTGACAGGTATTTTAAACAACAATTTGATTATATCTGACATTTCTGCTGCAAGTTTCACGGAAGTTAAACATCTGAGCTTAAAACTTTGGTCTGCTGTGGTGTTTACTTTCCCAAGCCCATCCTTGCTGCCTGCATTGGCTACACAGACAGCACAGCTGCAGCAAGAGGTGAGGGGCTGGGGCATTGGCATGACCCTAATTTTGTTTGAGGCAAAATCAGAGAACATTTACAGTGTGCAAGAAGGAATGTTTGGGGGGGAAGGGGGGATGGTGAGCAAGTGGGAGTGTTGGTGAGAGAGGGAGACCTGGGCCCTGAGTCGCCCTGTCTATAATCCCCGTCACCAAACACTCATTCAGTTATCAGAAACATTTCAGAGCCCTTGAGATTAATGGCTGGTGCCATGTAAACAGAGCCTTATATTGGGAAGAATGAGTTACCAACAGGCCAGTGTGCAGCAGAAGAGCAAGGCAGGCTCTCGTCCCTCACAGTCCCAGCCATCCAAAAACAAAATCCCGAGATGGGCAACAGTCTGAAAGCCATACTTGCTTTTCTGCCCTCTAACAAGTGCCAGAAGTACCTTCTAGAGGACCTAGAAGAGATGCCAGTGGATAAAATGGTCGATCTGAGTGGCAGGCAGATGAGGAGGCTGCCTGTGCACATTTGCTCTTTTAGGGAACTGGTTAAGCTGTACCTGAGTGACAACAACCTGAACCACCTGCCCCCCGAGCTGGAGCAGCTGCAAAACCTTCAGATCTTGGCACTGGACTTCAACAACTTCAAAGCACTGCCCCTTGTTGTTTGCACACTGAAGCAGCTGTGCATCCTCTACCTGGGCAACAACAAGCTCTGCAGCCTGCCCCTCGAGCTCCGACTCCTGCAGAACCTCAAGACCCTGTGGATCGAGTCCAACTGCCTGCAGTACCTGCCTGAAGTGGTGTGCGAGCTCAGCCTGCTCAAGACCCTGCATGCCGGCTCCAACGCCCTGCGCACCCTCCCTCCCCAGCTGCAATGCCTGCAGGAGCTGCGCACCATCTGGCTGTCAGGAAATCTGCTGTCCGAGTTCCCTCCCGTGCTCCTGGACATGCCCTTCCTGGAGGTGATCGACGTGGATCGCAACTCCATCCAGTTCTTCCCCAGCCTTGCTCACCTCCCCGGCCTGAAGCTGGTGATCTACGACCACAACCCCTGCAGGAATGCACCCAAAGTGGCCAAAGGGGTGCGCAGGGTGGGCAGATGGTCAGAGGAGACCCCCGAGCCCCGCAAGCGATCGGGGGCGGTGATAGAAATCACGCTTGACGAGAAACCATTGCTGCCTCCTGCTGCCAAGACCGAGCCAGAAGCCGAGCCCTGCTGACGCTCGGCTGCCCCTTTTGGCCAAGGTGGCAGCGCACTCCCACCGCTGCCCAGCCTCTACCTCTCGCTTGCTAGTGTCCAGGGAGCACCACACCGCCTGGCAGCTATCAGGAGTATGTGCACCAGCTTGGAGGTAATGTGACAGCAAAACTCTTGTACAGACCCTCGTCTTTGTGCAGCACCCAGCACTCTCCCTTGAACAGACTTCTTCCCTCTCCCGCCCCTCCCATGCTGGGACCACGCACAGTTCACAAGAGATAAAGACTCAGTTTAGATGTTTTCCATGAGTGGATTGCATGGAGCGTATATGGACTTGCTGCTCCTCACCCATGGGCTCGCTGTTCTCCCTTCCACCTTGCTGAGGGGTCCCAGCTCAGCTGGAAGCCGCTATTCAAGGTGACCGCTGTGGAAACCCACAGCTCTAAAGCAACCCACACCTTTGGTCTCAAATTACTTATTTGAAACGCAGCAACACCTTGAAGGTTTCCCTGCCTGCTGAGTGGAAAGAGGCAGCAGAGTCCCGGCTGCACTATCAAGGCAACAGCACATATGTACAGGGGGCTCTCCTCTTTCTTCCTGCAAAATTTGTGACAACTGTTTCCTTACTGCCAAGCAGCATTCAAATGGTGGTGAGGAAAGCCATCGGCTTTGCTGCTGGGTATTGTTACTGACAACACTGCCTCTAAGGGCAGCCGTACAGGACAAGTTCTCATGCAGGAGCAAAGAAGAAAATCAAAGCCTGACTAAAAACGAAAAGCCACCGGAGCTGCAAAGGTAAACTCACACGAGTAAATCCCAGGGCTGTGAGCTGTCACTATAGGCTTGCACATAATCTGATGAGGCAAACTTTACTCAGCTGATTTCAGCTGAGTATTTCTCAAGCTTTCTAGCTGAACCAGCTCAGATCCCCTTAAAATGCACCTTTTTTTAAGCTTTGCTTTGAGTAACAGGAGTCTGGTTTAAAGTGCTATTTTGTACTCCATAGCATGGATTTATTAGGTGACAGCTTTTATAACAAGGGTGGAGAGCCCTTGGTGGCCCACTCTTCAAACAGAACTGTCTCACCAGTGCAGCCTGCAGAAGCAGCAGTTGACTTCCCAGAAAAGGTTTGATTCCATGCCAGTTTGTGACTGCTTAATGACATCTACATGCTTGAAAAAATTATCTGGAAATACAGAGACTCTGCTAGCACTTGTTGTCTTGTTAAATGAAGTACAAATTTGCATCTGGTTGACACCCACATAGTGTGCCACTAGTCAAATTAAATAAAAGTATACTAGCGTCTTGCCAAGTTAAAAAATCCTTTTTTGGAATTAACAGAAAATTCTTTATCTAGTCTTGTTCCAACAATTTCTTCCTACAAAAGGAAGGCAGGACATGAGTTAGGGGTGCAATTTTAACAACCAAGGTCAATGTTTCACATCTCACAGAACTGAGCTGCTCCTGTATTTATCTGAGGGGATGGGGAAGAGCGTGCTTTCACTGGCTTATCACTGATTTGTGCTTCACTCAGCCCTCTCGACACAGTACTGTCACTTCTGGAGAGCTGAAGGGTCCCAGTCAAGAGTTAAGGGAGAATTCTGTAAACTGATTCCCTTCATTTTAAGAAATCTAAGGAAGAAAAATGTTTGCACACATATTTGGTATTTCAGCTTAATCCTCCTGCTTTGGCAGACTTGCCCTGGTGTTTGCCAGGTGCTTTATTAACTCTCAAAGGCCAGAAGGGTCACAAGCCCCAGCGGGCACCACTCTGGACCCCACACAGACAGGGCCCCTGCTTGTCTGTGCTTACAGGCACCACAGATCTGCATGCAGACTACTGCAGGCACCACAGGCTTCCCTCCAACCTAGGCACTAAGAAACCAGCCCAGTCAAGACACACTGCCTTTGCAGCAACTACTAGAATAGGAAAGTGAATATAAAGAGAGGATACAACAGACATGAAAGGGGTGGGGCAGAGAGGGCAGGAAGTGAATGTTATGGAGCCTGGCACATTTTCTACTAAGTGTCCTGGACTGTAGGTGTTTGTAAAGTCAGCACAGTACTTTATAGATCAGCACTCCAGCTGTTTGGTCCAGGATGTTGCTCTCTCCCCCAAACTGCATGTTCCTCTCAACTCCCCTCAGCAGAATGTAAAACTTGTGCTGTAAAAAGTGGTAAGATCACCTAGTTATAGTTCTGGACATTGACTGAGGTTCCTCTTCCACTCTCTCCCCCCCATCAAAATAATAATAAAAATAAATAAATAAATAAATAAATAAATAAGCTATCTCCAATATCACTAGAAAGAGATACCATCTAACTTCAAAGCTAATGTCTAGAACTCCAACTCAAAACCTATGCAGCCAGGACTGGAATAAGCCACTTATACTAATACAGCAGATCATCATGAACCAGCGAGCTATGAGGGCTCAGTCACTCCCTGAAGCAGCCAAAGGCCAAGGATGTGCACCACCACTGTTCTAATGGATCTGCCCTTCCTGGTTCTACAGAAAAAAATACAACTTTGGGGAATCTGAATTACTTTTATTTTTTTTATTTTTGTGTATTTTGAGTGGAACTTGGATGGAACAGAAGGAATAGGGTTGTGTAAAACCCCTGGTTTATACACCCCTTAAAGTAAATTCTTCCCCACAACACATACAAGCTCCAGTAAGCAAAAACCAACTGAAGACAGTGCCATTGATGGAGATCTGTTTGTCTCGAGCTTCTGTTCCATAACCTCACAAAAACTAGACCATTAAAAAAATCACTAGGTGAGATCTGGTCCACACATCCTCAGGTACTGAAGGAAATTTAACAGGGGCGATGGTCTGGTACACGTTTCCTGGGGAGAAAAAGAAAAATCAGAAAATTCCCACCACGCTCATGGCCACCAGCCCCTCCTCACCCACTCTTATTTTTAATCTTTAGTTAATATTTTGTGTTCAGTGACAGCTTTATCTCACAGCACAAAAAACAGTACCACCTCAAAGCTAACACACCACCCATGACCATGCTAAAAAAAAAAATCTTAGTGATTCAAAAAGCAGTGAAAACTACCTGGCAGCAGGCACCTAGGAGATAACCTGTCTATCAGCAGCAATTCTTCTCAAACCTTTTAACAAATACATTCCTGTTTTACCTGCAGATTCTATCTCAGAAGCAGCTGGACATTTCACGACAGCTCTTGTCAGAAGAAAAAAGCAAGCAGGATCCCTTACATTTTGGTCAGCTACTTGGGCAGATGTTTAGTGGTGACCTAAGATTAACTAGGCATTACTCAGGCACAGCAATTTTAAGTTTGCTGATGGCTCTAAAGGCCTGACAATACTGCTAATGGAATAAAATTATCTGATACGAACATCAGCATGTCACATGTCAGGTTCCCTTTCAAGTAAAGCATTGCTAGAACAAGACTCTTCTGCACCCTTGCTCTTGCACAGAAGGAGGTTTACTCAACACCACTGTGACTGACCATGCAGATTCTCTGAACATACCTTGGTGCTGCTTTAATGATGTCATCTACACGAAGAATCATTTCTGCTGCTTCAGCTGCGCTCAGCAGAACTTGTCTCTTGACCTGGAAGCTTTCTGTTACTCCCAAAAGTGACATGTCCCCAATGACACCCTCTTTCATATCTGGAAGAAAAAATACATTAAGTGGTGGGGTTTTGGTTTTGTTTTTTTAACTCAGCATTTTTTTAAAGAAAATTACAAGAAGCTGAGAGCATAGTAACTTATCTGCTCAAATGAACTATACTGACAGTTAGGGAAGTATTAAATAAAGTCTTCTACCTCAAGACTCCCGATTTAAGCCTAATGTTGCAATTACATACAAACAATTAATGAAAAAAACTTTGTGCACTGTGATGAGGAGACAAGATCCCAACAGGACTCTCAGCACAATGTCCTCAGGTATATTAACTCCAGAGTTCTCCACAACTCTGTGGCTGTTGTTCAGTTGTTTTTGGTTTTTTTTGGGGGGGAGGGGGTTTGGGGGAGGGGGACAAAGGGGAGGATGTTTGGTTCTTTTGGGTTTTTATCTGGTTGCTGTTTTTAGAACAATGTTTTTCTTTTTAAGCTTCCTATACCTAGACTCAGTATAAGGAAAGTGGTTTTTAGAGTTGGAAACTATGCACTTAGGAAACAAAGGTTTTCACTCTACTGTCAAAAGCCTGGTAGAACAGAAATGTAGTGCTGTACACCCAAGTTCTATGCAAAGCAAAGCAATCAACAGACTCAGTTTTCCCTGCTGAATATATGTGACAGACATACATGAACAACTTTAATGAGCCTAATCGACCTGCCAAACAGCAATTCAAACCCAGCAGCGCACTGATCCCCTTACCCAGTCCATAAGTAGTCTTCCCTTCACTATGAGCAGCTCTGAGCTGAGCGACCAAATCAGCACTGTCATAGCCAGCATTATCAGCTATTATTGTTGGGATCTAAGGGGATAAACACAGGTTGTTTTTAATTAACACAGGGACTGGTGATTAGTAAACATGAATGATACTTTGATGTTACCAGTTTACAACTGAATTTCAAGAAGATGCTTCAGAAACATGGCAGTTTTTCTCAACTGACAGCCCGCTAGCACAAGTCCATTAATGTTTCTCATGACACTAAGATGCACACTTCCTACTAAGATGCAATCTCCAATGCAAGACTAGAAACTCGTAGATAGTACTAGAGTCTGAATACACCCAAACAGCACTACAGCATCAATGGAACAGAAGGGCTGCTCTTTTCTAAATCAGTTGTCAACTACATAAGGGGATATTTTTATGTACTATTTCTGCAGCACTTTCAACTAGCAGGTGAGGTGAGCAAGAACCAATTACAGGATAGCTAGCAAACGAACATTGACAATTCTGTGACATGCAGAATTATTAAAACACCGGTACTTTTTTCCTAAGACAAAACAATTTTCCCCTTTGTTTATCGAAGATGTGCTGCTAAGCTTCACTTTTTTACTTTGGACAACCAAAACTTTTAAAGTGAAGCAAGTATCTGATGTCACAAGTTAGTAAACTTCATGAAACTTTCTCTCTTAATCCAGCAAGCTGAGTAAATAAACCTACCATTCGTAAAGCCTTAGCAAAGGACTCCATTGCAACAGACTCTTTGCCAGGTGTTCTGACAGCAAGTTCTGCAACAGCATTAGCCATCAGCATCTCTGAACAACCTGTTCATTGAGGACACACAGATGTTACATATCTGACATTCAGTAATACAAAACGTGTGACATGTACACAGAATCTGATATTCACCTCCACCATACACAGTTCTCGTGTCCTTCACTGTCTGGGCCAGGACACAGAGAGCATCATGCAAAGATCTCTCTGCTTCATCTAGAATCTGCTGTGTGGCTCCACGCAAAACTATGGTGCAAGCTTCACCTGGAAAGCACAAACATAAAAGGATTAAAAAGAGAAGCCAGGACACAAAAATGGGCTATCACAAAGCATTTACAATGGTTTTGCTATCACTGCAGTCAAGATTTGTATTACCTAATTTTGGAAGCAAAAGAAAGCATGATGACATTTCAAAGATAGAATGAAATTATATACACAGTGCTATCGCTTTGGTTCCACAACACCTTATTTAATTTAACAGAAAACTAACATTGCCTCAAAAATCCTTGAAAAATTAGAGATTGGCATTTACTAGAACAAGCTCTCAAGCTCCTGAAGTATGACATACTGCTACTTTTCTTGTCAACTGAATTTCCCAAAGAAACCTTGGTTCCCATCCTTGAAAATTATTATATGTTCATTTACATAACATGAAACATAGACTTTCAACCATGAAACTGTGCAGGATTTTTACTGAAATGCAAGGCTTTAATAAAAAGTTACATAAATCATTACAGAACTCCTGTGCCTCGCTGGAAACTGAACAGCACTAGCAGAGGGTTAACACAAATGCTACAATACACCATTAGTGATAAAACACTTACCCATTGCTACTCCAGAGAAATGAATGAGTTTATCTTCTCCAATCATGACTTCTTCAATAAGCTTGCAGCTTCCTAGTTTTACTAGCTCAGGGTGATCAAAGGTTGATGCAATTTCACCACCTACACATGTAAGATCATAAAGACATCAGAGCTCACAATGAAAGCATCCTTTCAGGCAAGGTCTATCAAGGGGGGGTGGTATGTGTGAAAAATCTTCATAATTGCCCCCAAATAAATTTAAATTAACAATACTCATAAGCTAGACCTTCTCATGTCAGCATGTGCTACCAGAAACCTTTAACCAATACTGATAATCCTTAAAACACCCATGTTTTGTTTCACATCATAAGGACTAAAAGGCTTTTGAGTTGTGTCTGATAACAGAATAAACATTCATCTTTGCTAGCATTAAAATGTCAGTATGTTTCAAGTTTTTACAGTATTTACTGATTAAGTATTTATAAAATACTAAATGAAGTCTCTTAGGCTTTAAAACTTGAGCTTGTGACAGTATTCATTTTGCCTGCTTGATGATGGCTGAGAACCAGGCCACTTCTGCTTCAGAAGTCTCATTCCATGCTGTAGCAGCAATACTGTGCATGATCTGCAAAGTGCCATATCATAAACAAAACAAGCGTTACAAAGACCAAAATGTCTTTGAACACGACATCGCTCTTTTTCCAGTTCTTTCCTCTTCCTGTTAGAAAAGTCTTTGCATGTATGCATTCCCAGTGTGTACTCAATTATCCCACAGTAGCTGGAAGCACTGTGTAGTTGTAGCACTACAAGGAAACCAAGGCTTGAAGCAGAGAGTTTGTGTATATTTAAAAACGTGTCCTTTTTTCAGCTGGACTATTCAAGCCAGTGTGGTCTGATAAGGCCCATTTGCTCCACATAGAAAATTTGCTTTGTATTTGTTCCAGAGTGGAAGCAATGTTCCTCTCAATCAAGCATTTGCCTGTGTCAGTGTGCCTACTGACAGTTATATACAATTGCTACTTCAGTTTGGCTAAGATAAACAAGTCAGTGTCTTCTCCTTTTTCCTGCAAAGCAAATTCATCCTTCTGACCACTTTCAAAATCAAGTATAATGTCCCAGTTACCTATCTCTGACTTCAGCAATGAGAATTATCTGTATCTTTCTAGAGGTTTCATTTTCTTTAGTTACTAGAATCCCATTTATGCTGACCACTACTCAAAATATCCAGGTTGCTCATGTCATTTGAGGTCCACTTCAAGTCATTTTTAACAAAGGATGACTCTTTATTCTTCTCTATCTCTACAGTCAAACAACAGCCATTCAGAACCAAATGTTATTATCACAGAATCAAGAACTGTTAGCATTAACTTCTGCAGTTATTCTTTCTGTTGCTAAGTTTCATCTTTTCCCTAGAAAACAAACATTTCAAAATGTTATCAACCAGGAACTTAACTGAAATTATTTTTAAAATATGAAAGAAAATTAGTAACTGGCACTAACTTGCTAAATTATATCCCATGTTTTGCATTATGATCCTTTATTCACAAATGCAGGAGAAAAAGAAGTATGTTTAAGTAAGTTTGATGTTTACTAACGATCAAACAAATAATGTGCCCCTCCAAGTTTCACAGAACAAGACACTCTACACACCTGTGACGAGAGCCAGACGTTCTACACCAGCAAAGTCTGCATGTTCAATAGCCATGACACCAGCAGCTCCAAAGAGATGTTCAGGGTAGTTGTAGATCAGCTGTCTAAAAATAAAACACATCTCACCATCACACACAGAACAAACCTTGGAAAATAACACCGTTAAAAAACCCACCAGATTCTCAGTAGCATGGACACAGGACAGATTTCTGAAAGCTACTAAAGCAGTCAACGCATGAGGCACCTGCCACACATGGAATGCTACACAACACAGAAGTGAATGCAGTGACAGAAAAACATGCAAAGCTAAGAAAAAAAAAATCAAACTGATGCTTTCTGAAATACCCTTTTTCTGAAGAAATACTATCACACTAAGCACAGGCAGCCATATGCTTTAAGGTCTAAGTCTTTTGATCCTAAGTGTCTGCTGCGCAAGTAACTGCCTATTGTAGCAGAGTGAACTAGAACACAGGAAGTAATGTAACTCTCCCCTTTTCCCAAGAAACACATACCTGTTAATAAAGCAATTTATTCCATGTTTAAGAATACGATCCACTTTCTCCTTCATTTTTTCTTTTTCTGCCTGTTCTATTTCTGCCACTTTTGCTGTGGAGTCCACTCGAACACGAGAGCCAAAAATCTAAATCAAAGAAAAGAGAGGTCAGTCTCAAAATTCCATTTACAAAAACACAGTTTCTCAACAGTAGTTCTGTCACATACCTTAATCTTGTCTGTATCCATACCAGTATTTGCAATAAGAATCTTTGCATTTTCAATCCTTTTTGGCTGATTTACACCAATCTTCTTGTCAAGTAAAAAGCCTGTAGAAACAGAAAGGTCTTGTAAAACTTCAAATTAAAAAAGGAGAACAATTACTAGTTATTACAAAACCCCCCATCTTTAGTATTCAATTTAATAATAACGTGTTTCCTATAACAAATTTACACAGATGTGTAACCTTTAGCAGCTTTATTTCTCAAGTGCATACACAGTCAACACTCAAAGACTTACCTTCATCTAAGTAGGAATCAGCCAAACTTCCACCAAGTTTCTTAATGACATGGATAGCCTCCAAATTACCAGAACCTTTCAACCTAAGAACAGCTTCTACAGCTAGCTTGACAAAGTGATCCTTATGGTGAGTAAGTAATTTTGATGAAAGAGTTGTTCCCGCAATGTTCATCAAGTCTTCACGAAACTTCACTTCGTCATTACTAAAATAAAGACAGTTCAGTTAAAGTGGAAAGTCTGAAAGCCTTAACTACCACTAGTTACCACCAAGAACCTTTGCCCACTTCTTCTAGCCTCTATCTATATGTACCATATTCTCTCTTGAGGAATACAACCTTCTATTCGAAATATAAGTTCTGTTAGGAGAATATTCGCATTCAGCTTTAGAAAGTTTGTGCTCACAATGTGCTGGGCATGGGAAATAGTTATATTTAAAATGGGAGTATGAAATCTGAAATTTGTTCCAGGGGGCAAATTACAGCTTGTATTTCATTTCTGCACATCACAAGTAATTTTGAATATCATAAAGCTTCTATAACTCATTAAAAAAAAATCCCAGTATTTTTTCCTCAACTGTTACAATTCATGAACTCAGCCTTCACACTGCTTTAATTAGAGTGCAGAATTTACCAATGGACTGTAATTTGCATTGATGTTTTCATCTTCAGTAGTTTTTTTATGAAGTTACAGTAAATGGACATTACTAACCCATGATCCACAGCTGCTTTCAAAAGGGCCTCTCTTGAAGCCTTTGTGGCTGCTCTCCAGCCTGCAATGATGGTCTGAGGGTGAATCTTCCTTGCAATCAGTAATTCTGCTTCCTATTTAAATGAAATCAGTAATTATTCCCCCTCCAAAAAGTACAGTTACACTAACATATTCATTTATGAATGCAACTTTAAGTGTAGTTGAAAAAAGCTTTCTTCATTTTTCTGAGGAGCTTGGCAAGCTGATAGATCATTCCTTAAGATGCTTTTGATCCCAGTTCCTGGACCTGAGATGATCAGACTTTCTGACACAGCTTTGTAAGGAAGAATTACTCACTTCTCAAATCTCTTTCATAGTAATTTCAGGTTTAGAGTTTGACAGGGTAAATTTTTCCATAAGCATAAAATCCATACAGAGTTTAAAGGAAGAGTATGAATTCAGGTCTGGAGCAAAGAACAGAAGTTAGCAGGATTTTATTTCTATGGGAACAGATTTCAGAGGACTCTGCCTCACAACTAAGCAGCACTGCTTGCTGCCCAGTGCAATAGCCAGGAAATGAGCTGTAAGAGTCAACTTAAAATACTCGAGTTTATAAAAAAACTATGAGGAATAATAATCTAAAATAATACCAAAAAAACCAAGATGATGCAATACCTAAGGGTTGTTTTTTCCCCCATCAAGTTCAACAAGAACAGTGCAAGCTATTCCTTTCTATGCTTTAGGAGCCCATGCACATTGGATAACACACCCTCCTGTGGTGGTATCACAGAAGTACACTGACAAACATCTGAAAAAATATAATGCATCACCCTCAGTAATTCAGCTGCCAACACTGTGACAGATGTAGTTCCATCGCCAACTTCATCATCTTGAACCTTTGACATATCTGAAGAAGGAAAACACAGTATTAATGTATTTTTCTCATGCATTAATTTGGACTTGAAAAACAGATCTTACTCTTGGTGTAAAGAGGGAACTCTAAAAAAAGCAGAAACAAGAGACGCAAATGAAATTCTGCTTCAAATCCTTCAAATTCCTGCTCTTTATTTGCAACCTAGACACCACTTGCAGCCTGGTGGTGGTCAAGATGCTCCCCTCTGTTCCCCATCCTAAAGATGGCTATCAAATGAACTACAGCTGGATAGAAGCTCTAAGGTACAGAGAGAGGATCAGAGACTATAATAACCAGGTCTTCTGCATGAACTGTTGATAAATTTGGACACAACAAACACAAATTCATTAGTAAACCTGACACCCAATAATTCAGGCTCCTGCTTGTCACCAGTAGCGGACCACTGGCACAGTCAAACAACTGTTCACAAGTCTAGAGAGAAGTACAGTGCTCCCTGAGTGACAGAAATTTAAATCTGGGAAAAACAAAAAGAACTTCTGTTGCTGCACAGACTTCTGTTCTGAATTTTCCCACTGCAAAAAGAGGAGCACACAGCTCTCTTTTGTCCCTTCTGATCCCTGGGACAAAGCAGGGTTGAGGGAAAAGAAAAAAAAAAACTGTTTTAAAGAACAGCCTACACCACAATTTTACTTTTGCAGAATGCTACAACTCTTGCAGTGCCCTGCCCTTCTTACTTCAGGATTTCTGCTCCCCCTCCCTTCAATTTTTTACAGTATTTCAAGAACACTTTTCTAAGAACAAATAAAAACCCTGTAACAGAGTCACGAACTAAGAAATATCAAGCCTTTAAGAACTCACCAACCAAGACCTTGGCAGCTGGATTGTCAACTCCAATAGCTTTCAGGATGGTTGCACCATCGTTGGTAACTGTCACAGAGCTGTCTCTCCCGGTACTTAAAAGAATCTTGTCCTACAAGATGCAGGATTTAGAATGCTGCCTGAAAACACACTGTAACTATTAAAGCTAAATTAACAGGTATGGCTACTGAGAGCCTGCAGCTGTCTTACCATGCCTTTAGGCCCCAGGGTGCTCTTGACTAGGTCACCAATGGCAATGGCACCAACAAAGGATGACTGAAATGAAAATAAACATACCTCAGGGGACAATTTATTTCTACCATAATAAAAGAATTATACACTAACACATAGCTTTCCACATTTAAACCAACCACCTTCCACCTCTTTCAATGGAGGCTTAACTTCAGGCAAGTTTCTTAACTGCTAACTTTCGATAACCAGATGAAATATAATTAAATCTCCCAGAAATTGTAAATCTGTCTCAAAGCCAGAAGAAATGCCACCCAATAGGGACCAATCTTCTGAGCTCCAGCAGAGGTACTTTGGTTTTGACAAGGAAGAGTTTCTCTAATTTTCAATATCAACAACACTCCTCCTCCCTTCTGTCCACAGGCATGCAACAAGAAAAGCCAGTTAGAGAAAGATGTTCCATATCATGATACAGTAAAAGCATTTTTAGTAGTAGAAAAGACAAAGTTTAATCACCTCAAGTACTACCAATTTCTTAGAGAATTAAACTTACCAACCGAGCTGTTTCTGCCTTCTCTTCATCTGCACCTGCCTTGAAAATGTTCACAGGAGCAAGGGAAATGGATGCCTAAAACACAGTTAATGTAAGAATATTGTTCTAGCTTCAATAAAACTATGTGTTTTAAAAGCAAATCCCTAACACTAACAACTTAATCAATGTTTTTATTAATAAAATTATTTCCATATTCCATTTTGTTGTGATAATAGTTATATTAAAAAAACAATAAAAGCTGAATTCCTTGGGGTTTGGGATGGGGTTTTTTTTTTTGTTTGGTTTTGTGAGGGGTTGTGGTCTGTGGGGTTTTTTGATATTTTTGTTCATGACAATGCAAATCAACCATAGCAGTAACCAATATCCGCCTTTAAGGATATCCAACATTTGCAAAGCACCCAAGGCCTTAAACGAGCAAGGCTCCGATACCCGAGCGCACGTTTCGGGGCTCTCAGAGCCGGGTGGGGGTCACCGCGCGCGCGCCCCGCCCCGGCTCCAGAACCTTCGGGGCCCCCCCGCCACCCGCGCGCGGGGTCGCGAGCGCCGCCGCCACCCCTCGGCACAGCGCGGGGAAAGGAAGGGCGCGGCCTGCAGGCCCCGCGCCCGCGCGGAGCGCAGCGCAGCGCAGCCCCGCCCGGCCTCGCCGCATCCCTGCCTCTGCTCTGCCCTGCCCCGGGCCAGGCCGTCGCCACCGCCCCGCCGCTCACCATGGTGCCGGTGCCGCCGGGACCCGCCGTCCGCCCCCTCCTTCAGCAGAGAAGCAGCGCCGCGCCGCAGCCCCACGCGCTCCTCCGGAACGGCGTCACCGCGGCCGCTGCTTCCGGCGGCGCGCGGCGCCCTGGGAGCCGCAGTCCGGCCCTCCGCGGCAGCGCGGCCTCGGGCGGGAGCGTCTCGGGGCTAGGATGGGTTGTGTGGCCTGGACACCTGTTAGGGAGAAATTCCTTGCGCTGGGTGGAGAGGTGCTGGGACAGGCTGCCCAGAGAAAGCGTGCGTGCCCCATCCCTGGCAGTGTCCAAGGCCAGGCTGGATGGGCTCTGAGCATCCTGGTCGAGTGGAAGGTGTCCCTGCCCGTGGCAGTGCGTTTGGAGCTAGGTGATTGTTGAGGTCCCTTCCAACTCAAACTGTTTCATGATTCTTCGGTTCTGAAAGGTCCTGTTCCTGGAGGACAATTCTCAGACAGGTCAAAAGCGTTTTTAGTTACTGCTTGTGGTCTCCAGTGCGCTTGACAGCCCATCCCGGCCGACTGCTCTTAGACCAGGTCTCCAGTTACTAGCAGTGAACAGGAGATGCCCGGCGCAATCCCACTCAATATGCTCTGCCATTCAATACAGAAAAGTTGGTAACTATTTCCCTGGCAGCTTTGCCAGTGTGATACAATACTTAAACCTTGCTTTGTCACTGGTTTTCCTCTACACAAAAAGCCCATTACCTGATCATGTAAAAAGAAAATACCAAAACCAACCTGTATTATTTTGCATTACTCATCCTCAGTTAATTCCAGCTGGTATCTCTTTTCTTGCTGCTAGATACTAAACTCTTGTGATATGTGGAAAGTTGTTTGTTCTAGTTTCAAACTGGCCACAGACAGAAATTCATCCCAATGGAGACAGCAATAAAGAACATGACTAAAACTGTGTTGCTAATTTTGTCAATACCTAGTTAGTATTAGTTCAGCTTTTTGTCCTGTTTTCTTCAGAGTTAGATACACTTTTGTCTGCAACCCTGTTCTGAAAACTAGCCTACTGATTTAATTTAAATATCTTTAGTTTTCCTCATACAGAAAACTTTTGGCTAGGGCAAATAATACAACTGAAACAATGTAAACAGCTTCTCTCAGAATCACAGCATTCATAAAGATTTGCACTGAAGTAATAATTCATTTTAATTCACATTTGCTGCTACTGTGGTGAGTTGGGACAAAAAAAAAAAAAAGATGTTAAAGTGCCTCAGACTTATCCAAGTCATGGGCCTTTGAAAGATCAATGCTCACAAGAAAACTACAGTGAATTAGTAAATTTGGTTTGAGGGGCTTTTGGCCATTGCTAAGCTATGATTTACAATGTGTCAGAGTAGTGACACCAGAATAGGAAGAACAGGGCAGCTCTGGTCCTGGGCCCCTGCCTCCCTCAGCTGTGCAGTGCCCTCACCTCTGCTGCGCCAAGGGAAATTTTTCAAGTTGCACGTATGTGAAGAAAAAAATTCCTTATTTTAAAAATTTCACTTTAAAAAAAAATCTCCATCTATGTGCATGACAAAGATGTGACAGAAAACCGGCAGAAATGAAACAAAATCTTGGAGATGAAATTACAGACCTCAGATCACCGTGATCATTTTTGGGGGTTTTTTACTACTGAGTAAAGAGTGGAATACAGAGGCAGGGAGGAGGGCAGAGAGAGGTACAATGAAGCAATGATTTAAAGAAAAGCAAAAAAGATTATACAAACAAAACACAATACAGTGGCACACTGCATACTACTGAAGTAACCCACAGACAATTTTTAATGTAAAATCAATAGTTTATTGCCATGCTACAATTTTTTTCTTTCCAAATGAAGTTGGCACTGGTAAGGGGAAAAATGTACATAACACATTTTTTTAAAAATGCACATTTGGTAAGCTTTCTCAATAATGACAGCTTAAAAGAAGTGAAATTATTTTTTTAAGATTAATGTGGAATGGCATAAAAATACACTCTTTCTGCATAGTATAAGAAATACGGAATGTTTGTAAAAACAAATTAATTGAACAGGGAAAATTACTTGAAATTTTATAAACAATTTGGCAATGGTACTCCCACTGTTTAGACTTTTTTATATAAAAGAAATAAAAATCTAGAAAGCTACCTTTATACAAAGTTCCTATATTTATGCCTTTAAGTAGGAAAAAAAAATTCATAATGCAAATTAGGACATACAATAATCTTACAATATGATACAATGTAATGACAAGAAAGGAACATACAACAAAAGATTTTGGCCTTTGTAGAAATGTCTATTTCTGCATTTAATAAATGCATTTGTGGCACACTGGTGACTACTGTATCACTACTACCAGTCAGCTTTGCCGCTAGCGGTGCGCAGCTGGCCTGCGGTGTGGCTGGGACACAGACTGCTTTCCAGGAGACCAAAGGTGATGCTGCAATGAAGCGAGACGTGAAAAAGGCAACGTGCCTGCTGGTCGAGCCATCTGGACTGGGGGACACCATACAACACTCTTTCCTCTCATATCAGAGCATTTCTTATACATTCAGTTATTAAGTACCGAAGTCTTACAAGTGAGAACATCCGTGTTCGCGATTTGGCAAAATTTCAAAATACAAAGTTAGTACCAAATATATAATATATTATATATAAAATGTGGGTGTATGATATACACACATATTCCAATGCAAAAAACCTGCATTATTATGGAGTTACTCGCTGACATCCATTCCTAAATAACACGACGATTAAAAAAAGGTGTAATCCTGATCTTTCACACGTTTTAGAATCACTTCCTCTTTCATACACAATAGTTGAAGTAATATATATGCAAGTATGGCTAAGAAATCAAAATTCCCATAATTATCTGAACTCTGACCACAACAAATGGGATTTGGTTTTCAGTACATGTAATTAAATATATTTATATTTTTTACATCTTTTTAGACCATTCCTGAAGAACTTGACCAAACATGTCCTCAGGTGTAGCAGAGCTGTTCCATCAGCAGAACTTGATCTTGCAGAAGCACATCCAGTGGCCCTTGAAGTCAACAGGAATCATTTGTTCGGCTTCAAAGGACACTGCATGCAGACTGAACAAGCTCTGGAAAGGGCCACCCTGCTAACAAGGAAGATTTCCTGACGACATCAAAGCTCCTTGTCAGACTTCCTTTCCTACTGCCAAGGGCAAGGACCGAAGCAAAGGACACACGGACTCTGGGCTCTCCTGGCAGGTACAGGGCTGTGTACACAGCCCCAGCACCGGGGATTGGCAGGGTGAGTGAGCTTCACGGCACCTTTGACACCAAGGCTTCTCACGGCAAGCAGAGGAACTGCTTCCCCCACGCTCCTCACTTGGCAATTCGGTCGCTACAGGTCTCAGACGGGAGCTCTGGCTGGGACCTCAAGGCATTTAGTACTTTGTAGACACCGAGGAAGACGGTCCCTGTTCTGAAGGGCTTGAGTCTATTTTTTATTCATAGTTTTTACATAATCTCCTTTCTATATACACGTATTTGCTGCATAAAATAGAATTACACCAATGTAATGGATATAGCGGAAAACATTGTCACAATATATGTATATTATCACACTAAATAATTACTAAAACTGCAAGAAAAATTTCAAAAATGCCCTTCATAATGTATAAAAATATAGAAATGTCCAACACTTGTTTCATCAGCCTTATTTCTCATATTCTATTTCTACCTGTACACTTACGTACTTCCAAACAAAATACTGCGTTAATCTGGAGTAAACACCATGGTAGGAAAATATCCTCCTAAGACATCTGACAAGACTTAGTCACATACCCTACAGCACAGCACAAGAAATAATGTATACATGGTCAGAGTTGCAGATGCTAAGTTGCTCTCTTTTTTCCTTCTAATTCACTTATCTTGTCCAAAAGAGGAAGTAATTCCTAAAGATCGTGAAAGAACCTCAACATGACTTCCTTTTTAATAATCTTCTGTAAGAAGGATATCAGCAAACCTGATTCCATCTTAACGCAGTTTTTTGTGGTGGAATTTTCTCTGTTTTTGTTTT
Source organism: Cettia cetti (assembly GCA_013401135.1). Lineage (NCBI taxonomy): Eukaryota > Metazoa > Chordata > Aves > Passeriformes > Sylviidae > Cettia > Cettia cetti. The sequence continues at coordinate 15,603 of VZUI01088598.1, read as the reverse complement.
TTTCTTGGAGTGTATATGAATTAAAAATAAAGATATAATAAATGAACTTAGGTTTATATTAAGTAAATACTGTCAAATATAAAAGCCTGAATTGCTACCTCAAGGAAGAGATGGGAAAGATCATATTAAATTCCAAACATACCTAACTCTATCTACCACAATGAAGGACCAGACTCCTTTATGGGAAATAGGAGAATTTCAGATTTAAGTCCACTACTAGTTCCTACTCCTTTAGTTTCATCTCATTTGCAGCCATTAAATAAATTAGTACAGTGCAGAAATGGAATTTCACCATTGATCTCACCTTAAATGAAGCTAGGAATACTGCTTAGAAATAGATGTCCAAATCAGATACATTGTTACACGCTCACAATAGTAACTGACATTAATCAGCATTTCCATTTTTACTTCACTGACAATGAATAAGAACAATCTGCCCTCTCCAGAATCTCTCTCATTGAGAAGTGGTTAAATATAACACAAAAACAAGAACAGCCAGATTTTGAGCCAATACACAGTGTTATAAAACCAGCAAAAACAACTGCTGGTCTGTCACCTATAAAAAGCAGCCCTGTTTTAACATTGGTTTTGACTTTGTACAGTTTACACATTTTCATGATTCTTTTTACACCCAAGCCCTAGTCAGAGGTGCAAACACACACAAATATCCAAACATCAGGGAGGGGGAAGGACATTTTATCAATTTATTATATGAAATTTCTACTTCAACACCTATATTTTCTATAAAAGCTCTGAAGACTTTAACAGGAGTAGTGCTTCAATGCACATCATCAGATTCAACCCCTGTCAAATGCAAAACATACTTATTGGGGGAACAAAAGATGTTCTAATGAATGTCAAGGTTTTCAGAATGGTCTTTTTCAATATTGCTTTAGGAAGTCAGCAAAAGACACCATAAAAATTAAAACAATTGGTCCTCCTTCTGACATAATTTTGAGGAAAAATCATGATACAACAATGGAATAAATTCTCACTTCCTATATTTCGAGCACAATCTTTATTATATACTTTTGGTCACTTTTCTGTGTTTTTTAACAACTCAGTTTCCTTGTTTAAAAGATACAGTAATGTATGTCTTTCCCAAATCATTGCACTAAAGAAGACCTACAGTGAAAGGTCAAATGTGTTTGAAGGGTAGCAACCCACTGCATGTAATGGATGAAAAGTAGAGATGCTACCATTTTTACAGGACCTAGTTTATGTAAACTTAACATGCCACATTTACTACAGAAAATGGTTAAATATTTCTAGTTTCTCAGTCTATACACCTGTGGGGCCCAAAATAAATATGATCTAGATACCATGGAGAGATTTCAGCTGAAAACTGAATCCTAGATTACAGACACTAAATCTAACATCACAGCCTTTAAAAGAGACTGAATTGAAAAAATATTTACCAAGTCTCAAAGGGTAAAGTGCATTGCAACTGCATCTACTTCAAGGGGCAGAAAATAAGGAATGCTAAAGATGAGTAGTGTGGGTGACAGGGACAACCCAGTACGTTTGCAGCGTACACTAAACGAGAAAGCGCTATCCCACCTGTAAAATGCAACGAGTTAAAAAAGTAGTCCTGGAAAATATGTCGTCAGACTTGCTAATATAATTAAGGCTACAGACAGTTGAAATTTCAGTATGTTCTCAATTCTGGGGACCAGAGCTAAGAAAACATTGTGAAACTTGCAACAATGTAAAAAATTTGCTGAGACCATTCTTTTTATCTGAGACTAATCAGAATAAGTGCATAGGACAGTGCACTGGAACTAAGGAGGGATATGGATGGTTGTTGAAAATTCAGCAGGTCACTTAAGATCTACCCAAAGCCTCTGCTTCCCCATTTAGTAGTTAAGAATATTATTACTTCCCTGCCTCACAGATGTGTTTTAAGGGTCCATTTAAGTAATCCAAACTATACAGATGAGGACCATATATTTCTAAGCAGCTAGTTAGATCAAAAAGGTTTGCCTCAAAACATATGCTGAAGCATTAGTTCAGCTCACAAATTTAAGTGAGCTGTATGCTAAGAAGAATCACACCAATATTATTAACCCAGTAAGTATTTTGCAATACACGGTAATTTCTCTTCAGTACAGACCAGAAGGTCCGTAAGGTGAGGCAATGGCAAAGACGTGGAGCAGTTACAAAATCACAGAATCAGTAGGCTTGGAAAAGACCTCTGAGATCATCGAAGCCAACCTATGACCAAACACCACCTTGTCAACCAGACCATGGCACCAACTGCCATGTCCAGACTTTCCTTGAACACTTCCAGGGACAGTGACTCCACCACCCCTCTGGGCAGCAAATTCCAACGCCTAATCAGCCTTTCTGTGAAGAATTTCTTGCTAACATCTACCTGGCACAGCTTAAGCCTAGGCCCTCTTGTCCTGTTGCTGGCTGACTGGGAGAAGAGACCAACCCCCACCTGGCTACCACCTGTAAAATGCCTAGCTCTAGGTAGTCATTACCCTCTTGAGTACCAAAGTCTCCCCACATGTCAGCGAGTCTATCACAAGAGTATGCAGAGGCTGACCATGAAATAATTAATAAGGGTTTTTTTTAAAAAAAAAAATCTCTTAAGTTCCTCACAATGGTCTTAATGAGTCCCATCTTTTACTTCAGCAAATTACGTTCTTTGTCCATCTGGTATTTCAGTACCATATAGTCTGTAAAGAATAATGAAAGCCAGAGTGAAAAGGTGGCCTGATACCACCTAATGGTATGGCAAGAGTCATATTTCAGGTGCTACTGCTGCTGCCACTGCTAAATGAGAGAAGACCAAAGGAAAAAGTTCTAGGAACAGAAATACACACCAATTTAAAAGACAGAAAATAATTGTAGTTTGGTTTTTATACAACTTCAATTCAAATATTGCATGGAGACCCTTAATGCTTTTTCAGATCTCCAAATGGCTTTTCTTGCATGTTTTTCCTCACAGTTCAAGGGTTAGTTTACATCATACCAGTTCACACAAGTGTCAGTTCCTTTGCAATCACAGGCTCAAGAGCAATCTCTCCTGCTGCTAGTACCAAGGTGCACCTGCAATACTGCCAGAATTCTAAGATTATTCAGAGTATTAATAAACAAAATAGAAAAAAAACAAAAAAAACCAAAAAAACAAAACCTTCTAAGGGTGCCTCTGGCATATCCAAAAACAACATTCTACCTGGATGTACCTGTAACACTGAGCAGCCATCATTGTAACCAAATTCACCAACTGCAAAAGGAAAACAAGTATGCTCATAGATAATACTACCTTCAGATAATTTACTACGTAACATTTTAAATTAAAGTACACTATCACCTATGGATGCACATTGCTAGAACGTACAACTTTCTATAAAGAACTATCAAGTCCAGTACCCTGCCTCCCGTGTAACCTGTGTTTGATGCTTTAGAGGAAGACAATAACTGCATAATAAACCTTTCCAGTTGTGCAATAATGCATACTGCTGGAGAGCTGGAATATTTCTGTCAGGCATTAAAAAGTAGAACACTGGACGAAGACAACCATTTGACCTTCAAGAGTCTTGCTTTGTCAAATGCAGAGAATAAGACAAATACATAGATGACCCTGAACAATTAAAGCTATGTACAAGATTTTGACTTTTAAAACAAGACATTATGGAACAAATAAAAAGAAAATACACAAATGCAAAGAAAAGGCGGCACACTGAACTAAGAAATGGCAAGAGAGCCTTAATTATTACAGCCCACTGTGAATTCATTCACAAAAAACCCCAAAACTCTGATGAGATTAAAATTTTGTCAGATTTCAGAGGGAATTTGATATGTCACTTGGAATTCTATTCCAACGAAACTTAAGGCTAAAGTTTTTGATGCGTTTATAGCTCTGATCAACAACCGTCAATGTGACCTCTCAAGTATCACACAAATTAAGAAAACTATCAGGAATTAGAGGCCTTCTTGCCCACAGACAAAAAAGGTGTGGTGTTTATATTCCTTGAGATGAACCAATATATCTTGTGCATGTTAAACTGAGTGAGTTAATGCATTACATACATTGCATTCTGGAGAAACCACTTCAATGGAATGAACATCGGAAATGTATATTGAAAGATTAGGTTTACCTGCTAATAATGCACATATCAAGAGGCTTTAAAAAGTGTTATAAATGCCATTAATGAGTATAGGCACCAGACCAGAATATTTATAAATTCAAAACTGGCATGTCACTCAGACTCTAAAGAGGCACTGCGAAAGGTGGTGATGCTGCTATGCAGTAATTACTTCTGCTGTAGAATGAAATAGTGTTACCTAAAATGAATACTTGCTCTACATTAATTCCCTTTAGTAAGACAAGTACACGAAGTATGCAGAAAAAGTTCTATTAGTCTATAAAAGGCGTTAGTGTTAAAAAATGCAAAGTACTCGCATCTTCAATTATATAAACTTCACAAAAGGTGCAAATGATTCAATGCTCCCCAGGCTCACATAGGCAGGTCAGTACTGTTATGTCTAGTTTTCCTAGAAGTACCATCATCTCGGGGCAGTGCTTTTTGCAAGCTTGACATAGCAGCAGTTCTTTCAATGTCTATCACAGCATACAGCTCTGTGCGCCTGGTTGGAGTCTGCGGAAGTGGAGTGGTGGGGGTTTTTGGAGTCTGAGGGTTGTCAGAGTCACTACCACCTTCCAAGTCAACCTGTATATAGTTGAGCTGCCTGTGTTCTAAACTTGGACGCCTAATGTCAAAGTTAAAGACTGTTGGGGTACAGTCCCGACGTCGTGTAAATTCTACTTTATGAGCACTTGCTGGTACTGTTACATTCTCTGTATTAACATAGTTATGCATTAGATCTAGGTTATTGTGGTAGCCGTTCAGAGACGGGGTCTTTGGTCCTAAACTGTCATCTTCATCTCTGCTCAGCTTGCGGGCTTCCCACACGGGAGGCAAGGATGGCAAGTTCTCGTAGTTCAGCAGCGCAGTTCTCCTCTGGGCAGAGTTGTTAATGTTCTGGGTGTCTGAGGAACTGGTTGATGTCAGGCGACCTCTCCTGACCCCTGAGGCACTAGGGATTGACAACCTATTTAGATTTTCATACACCAATTTGTTACCAGATGGTGTCTCTCTACGTTCATCACTGTCATACCCAGTGTCCCATTCAGTGTTGTTTGTGCTGCTGCCACTAACTTGCTCTCTCCCAAGTTGTTCCAGTTTCTCTCTTTCCATTAACTGCCTTTGAACAGGTGTTGGTCCTAAAACAAACTTCACTCCTTCAGGCTCCAGGAGAACCTGAGCATCTCTGTCATCAGTACTCATCTGATCTTCTTTCACTTTCGTTGTTTCAGTGTTAGAAAGCTTTGATTCCAGTGGCACATGCACACTTGATCGATTTTTTCTTTCCTCTTGTACTCCAGTAGTATTTACATAAGTGTGCACCTAAAGGGGAAAGAAAAAAGAAGAAATTCAAGCACTATTGTGCCTTTCCCCCCCTCCAAATTTATTAGCTTCTTAACGCCCCACTTTCCTAATCAAAATACCTGAAAAGAAAAACTTGTGATGGCACCTGTTTAAGAGCAAAAGTCACCTCTTTCATTTTGCTGAACTGTAGTCAGTTTTAGGTTTTTTCTCTGAAATTTTGTTATTAGTTATGTTAATGTTCCTCTAACAAAAAAAAACAGAATTTATATCTTACAGTGATAATTATTTTTATTTAATGTTTTATCTCAGTTGTGCTCTAGTACTGGAGCTTGGCTCTAATCAAGGCCACTGTGGGCTGCTCCAACTTAGCTCATTACATAACCTGGGCAGATCACTGATCTGGTTTAGCTCTACTTTGTTGTCCCTTACCAGTGACCAACAATTACTTTGGCTAAGTTTTTGTTCATAACTTCCACACTGCAAGGAAATCTACGGTCCATACAAAGGGAAAAAACAAAACAAAACAAAAAACAACCAAAAACAAAACCACAGAGAAACCTAAAAAAACCCTTGGTCCCTTGCCTTGTGTACTACTCCAGAAACAAAAAGAAAGGTTGGGTCTACAGGAAGAAGTAGCCATCCTTTCTTCAAGAGCCAACAGCATCCTAAAACCAGGAGCTCAAGTAGAAAAATATGCAATTCCATATGAAGTGTGGCACTCAGAATTAAAAAGAAGCAGGAGTTGGCACTGTATGTCACTAAGAAAGGCATAAATACACTCCTAGGTTATATCACTCCAATTTCCACAGTGGATCAACACAAGGCTGAATGGGAAAGACTGGATTCCTCCTCTAAATTTTAATTCTATGTCTGGATACACAAACAGCAAAAGTAGTATTTTACAGCAGCAGTCATGTAACTTGCCAACCTCTCTGTCAAGCTTTGCGAGCTCAAGTGTCATTTACCAACTCACTTGACTCCTCCCATGATTTTTTAAACTCACTTACTATTCAGTAACTCCAATAGTAATAACATCTGAGCACTTCTGTGAGGGCTCCTAACAAATCCTTTCCCACAAGATAGTTCAGAGCACTCTGCTCTGGCTACCTTCTCTGGTTTCCAACAGTGTTCCTTGTCACACTTCAAAGTCTTCCTAAAGCACATTTTTAAATTTGACTATCATTTCCATCAGCAACCTGAATGATGAGAGAGAACATACCCTGACAGTTTTCAGTCTATCCAGACTGACAGGGTTTTCACTAAGAGGGACCTCAGCAGCCTGGAAAACTGACCTCATAGAAATGAAGTTCAGCAACAGCAAATACAAAATCCAGTGCTCGGTATGGAACAACACCAACAGTACAGGGTAGATACCAAGTGACCGAAAACAGCCTTGCAGCAAAACTTCAGGGGTCCAGGTGGATGGTAAGTTGAATGTGAGTCAGCAGTCTGCTCTTGCAGCAATGAAAGCCAAACATGCACTGCTTTGTGCCAGCAATAGCACAGCCAGCAAGTGAAGGAAAGGTACTATTGCCATCAGTTCAGCTCTCACGAGACTGAACCTGAGCTCCAGAGTAAAATGCAGCACCATACTGAGGCAAGGCCAGTGGAGGGCTGTGACTAGAGAGGAGCTGGAGCACATGACACAAGGAGAAGCTGAGGACACCATCTTAGTCTCATTAAGACAGGGAACCACCTAACAGCTGTTTTCAACTACCTGAGAGATACAGCAAAGACAGAGCCAGACCCTTTTTGGGGGATGTTCAGCAGAAGGCCAAGGGACAGTCAACACCAGATGTAACAAGCAAAAATCTGGTAATATTTAAGAGAGAAATTATTTCACAACAAAAGTGGTGAAACACTGGAACACATGGCTCAGATTCTGTGGAATCCCCTTGCCTGTAGTATTCAAAACATGACCAGGACAGTGTGCTGTGCAGCTGTCTCTAACTTAAAACTTTGATCTAGAGGACTGCAGGTCCCTTCTAACCTAAATTATTCCATGCCTTTTATTTGGCAAGTAGAAGACATACGTAAAGAAGCTTTTTGACCACGATCTCTCATTATAATGTACAATAACTCATGTTTAAAAATATTTACTAATGTTTTTGAAAAGAGTACAACATAAACACATACTTTCTGTATCTTTATTTTTATATAAAATATGAATTCCTCAGCAAGCCATTCTACAAAATATCATTTTAAAGAGGCAAGGCAAACACTTTTCTGAGGTAGTTAAAATACTGTAGGAATACACTACACCTTATACTGAAAAATGCAAGTGAAAGCCAGCAGAACAATCATTAGAAAACTCTGAAGTAATGTAGAACCTAAGCTGTATGAAGGGAAAAGAACACCCACTTGCTCCTCTGCTACAAGTAAAGGATGTGTTGATTCTTCACCGACAGAGGGGAGGCGCGCGCTGCCGACAGAAGGGTGTCTGCTGGAAGGGTGTGAGGAAGCATCTCCAAAAGATGGGTATCTGGGGTAGCCGTTGGGTAAACTTTGTGCATTGAACCCAGGAGCTGATTCAAGTAGAAAACAACCAAAATCGTATTAAAATAGAACATTTTACTCTATGAATAACATACTTTCTATCTAAAGTTTAATTTTCAAAAGAGAAAGTAAAATATGCAAAACAATATTAAATATTCACAAAGCTCAATTTTGCTTGGAGGAAGGAAATGGAAAACAGAACAGCATCCCAGTATTTACCAGAACACATTTCTGAAGCAATCACTGAAGCCTATGTCTATTACACACCCAGTAAAATCCCTACAACTTGTCTTTCCCCCATTAACATCCCTCCCTGACAGACACTCCTTTACCTAAGCTTCCATTTCTCTGAAATCATCTGGAATAAACTGGATTTCCTAGTTTCAGATATCAAGCCATCTGCCTGAGATTTCAAAAATACCAGAAAATTTTAGGTAAATACTTCACTCACCCATTTATCTACTCAGAGCAAAAGAAAGATTCCAAACCAACTGCACGTGATTTAAACAGTATTTTTTCCCTAATAACAAGTTCGAAACACTGCCCAACATTAACATTTCTCTGAAATGCTACAGGTAAAGCATATTGAGATATCATAAAGCAATTCAATAAGTGCTTTATGACTCATAAGTGTTCTTATGCACCAACTAAGTTCCCAAAACTTTTTTCTTGAAGATAATCCTCAGCGACTACCTCAAGAGAATGCATTACTGGTAATTAGCCTCTTAGCTTTAATTAGCCTTCCTTTTAATTACTTAAAGATTAAATTCAAATCAAGCACTGCTTTCAGCTAAGTAGCACATTACATTCAGGTAAGTCATCTGACAGTAGAACCATACTTACTGGTAGGTGTTCGAGGGGTTCTTGGTACTTCCAACTCAGTTTGATGATTATTCCTTTCTACTACTGGCTCTTCTACCACATTTATGCTATTATTCTGCATTATCTCTTGTAACATGTTAAATAGCTCTTCTGCCCGGGCACATTTAAAGGCAAAGATTCCTACAAATACACCAAAAAAATAAAATCACGGAACATGCCTTACAAGATATATATAACTTTCAAGAAATAGAACTGGAATCCACATAATGAATACCTGTTAAAGAAGCAGAAGTGTTATGAAATTTTTATTGCACCAAAACACACAAAATTACTGTGACAACCTTTAAAGTAGTTATCTAATAGAAGAGTAAGGTTCCCATGCACCAAAAGTTAAATTAGAACAGAAAACTGATTCAGTTAGGAGCAAAACTAAGTTTTGAGTGCTAAATGAGGGAAAAAAAACAACAAGAATTTTTTCCTTTTTTTTTTGAAGCTGATAAAAAGGATACCTGTTAAATAAATACATATTAAACTATGGTGGTGCTACAGTGGTCCTATTTCCTAAATCAGATTTCTATTAAACTACCATAAAAATAAGATACCTGCACAACAGAAAAGGATTTAAACACTGGGTAAAGTTTAGTTTCTTTAAGAAGACTAAAATGAAAAGCTAGGAAGACAAACTGTGTGGAACAGACAGTAACAAACTAATTGCTTCAGGCTAAAGGATAGACACAGAACACAAAGTTAGCAGCAATACCATGTATTTTGCGTGTGTATTGTGCCACTTTGCCTTTGAACAGCAGGGAGTGTCCCAACTTACCCTCACCAGCAAAGTCGCAGCTTTGGATTATTCTTCCATTGAAAGCATGAAGTTAAAGTTGACACGCTTGTTAAACGTGGGTGCAGGTGCTCATTTTTTAAAGTGAGTATTACAATCTTAAAACACTCTTTACTGAAAACTACCTACCTATATAGTCACTTCTGTAAGTGCAGTTATGTGAATACGCTGGCAATTACTGTCATCATATATTCATTTAGGGATGCAGAACTGTGACAGATCAGTACCACCAGAAATCCTTCACATGGCAGAAGTTCACACAACCCCAAATGGGAATACACCAATGGGCCACGAGGAACGATGCTTAGCTACTAATATGCAGCTGCTGCACTGAATAAGCTTCATGTTTGCAACACTGCAGCTGTAGAGCTTCTACTACTGTATGTCCCTGACCCCTAATCCAGTCATGTGCAATAGTCCATGTTTAATACTTTATATATTTCTGAATATTCACACTGGATATTTAAACCTTAATGGACAAAACCCAGAATTTTTTAAAAAATCTAGATTCACAAACTTTAAAAAACTCCCGGTATGTTTCTGAGAAATTCAGCTGCCTTTGAATACTTCCATATTAAAAACATTGTGTTCTGGCACACAACATGGTGATATACCAACTTATTTTCCAGGTTTTATATCCTGAATTTATATCCTGTTAGATGTGCTCCCAAGACATGTCTGCAAGATTTTTAATACCTAGCACAAGCTCAGTGTTTCACCATCATTGCTTCTCACAACTTATCAACAGAGATAACTTGATATTAAAGGAAAAACCAAAACAAAAATCACGACTAATGTAAAAAGTTGCTGGGCAGTATTCAGGAAACTTTCAAACTAAAAACTTCTTGGTCATCCCATGAAGTGAAGATCAAGTTTTGCAACAGTGCCCACAAAACCCACTGTAGGTCTCAGGAACAATGTTCCATTGCAAAAGGGCAGCAGAGAAAATTTTCTGCCAGATTTCTTTTTTCTCAATATTCACAGTAGTTTAGTATTACATAAGGAAGGTAAGAAGCAAAAGAGGGAGGAAAGGGTTGCTGCTTACAACAGCCTACTTAATCTTGTTTTCAAAAAAAAAAAAAAAAGAAAAATTAGAAGGAAAGTGGAGATGTCAATTAGACTTGGTGTAAGATTTTGCAGACTTGCTAACAGACTGTAGAGAACAACCTTCAAATTAGTGTTTTCAGTTAAGTATTATTAGTATCTGTTTTCAATGTTCAGAAGAAGCAGTAAATTAAACCTGCAAAACCCATTCAAGTGATTAGCTTCGAAACAAAGTTTATTACTATAAGAATTATGAAAATTTAGTTAGAAATGGAGTGTACTTCAGTGTTTGAAAGTATCTCCATTTCTCATTAGGAGATGAACTGAGAGTGCCTTTTAAATTTCCATTTAAAAAAATCTTGTCTTCTGTTACATCTGCTTGGACAATGAATATTGACTAGGTTTATTTAGGATCCAGTCCTTCCATCTGTCTGACTTTTTAAAAGTGAAATAAACACCCTTCCCCCCACTAAAATTATTGATAAGAACACTGGTAAATGCCAAAAGTCCGGAAGAACATTGGAACTTAATTTCACAACATATGAATGCATAGGAATTCCAACCACACACAGCTATTTCACAGTAGGAAGACGCAAAACAAGGCTGAGAGCTCAACAGAAACAGCTGTTCCCTCAGGGACTGCTGCAGGGAAGAGAGAAACATCTGAGTGTTCTCAGAGGGAGCCAACCTTGGCCAAAGCAGGCATGGTCTGGGTACTGGAAAGGTAACCATCTTTTTCTGCTGAAAGCCACTCAAGACATAACTGAGCATAGCTGAAGTATACACACTTCAAGTCAAAATTTGAGAATTATGTCATTGATATTAATGAAAGTGGTATTTGCTTTAGGAAGAGGATGAAACACAAGTGTGTTACTGAAGACAATAATAAGGTGGAGACATCCTGTTCATATCAGTGCTCCAGGCTTTTAGAATCTTAAAAATAGAGAATTCTTTGAATTCTGAGGGGATTCCTCCAGTTTCAGATTCTACTGCCCCCCTCTGGAAGTCAAGTCAACCTCTGAGGCAGGAGAATTTCCCTGTCAAAGTTAACCAAAAGAATACTCACATAGAAGCCTGGAGTCCTCCAGACCTACAAATGCCAAAAACTACGTGGAACTCAAATCCTCATTCTACCAGAAGACCATTTGCAATAAGGTATTTTTTTTCCCAGAAACCACATTAACATACAGAACTATAACCTTTATAACTCTTGCCAAAGGACTGGCAAATATCTTCCAACATCAAATAAATTTCCAAAAAGCTTTATATACAGCATTTCCACATACCTTGTCCAGTTTGACACCTTCTACCACTTTCAAAAGAGAAAAGATTTGAGTCATAGCCATAGCGACGGAGACAGAGGTAGTGCCATTTTACAGAGTCCCTTTTACGGGTGTACAAAATTAGTTCTGTATCTGTAAGTTCCATTATGCCAGAACCCAGTTCATTACCATCATCATCCACATTAATAACCTATAAAAAAGAAAAAGCATTAGGTAATTACCCTTTTGAGAAACAACATCACTTTTAATAGTCCTAATGTCTGACTGGTAGACTCCATCTGTATTAGCTACAATCCTTGAAGTGAATGTTTACAAAAATCAAAAAAAATAACAAACTAGTTTCTGTGCTACCCTAACCCAGAATTTAAAAAAATTAAAACAATACTTATTTAAAAACAATCCAAATGAGACTGCCCAACATTACTGTAAAATCTGATGAGAAATCTAACATAGAAGAGATTTGTAAGTTAAATATTTTTTTAAACTGGCTTTATGTACATATTCTAGTATTCCCACATGGATAAAGCATACCTCAGATAATGGAAACTTTCAGAGCCCCATTTCTAAAAAAAAAAAAATATTTGCTTTGTCATATAACCCCACTTACAGTTGGGAAAAGGAATGAGAAAGGGTAAGTGGCTCCAAGATAAAGCTTCCTTCACATACATGTATAGCCTTGCACTGTGCTGAATCACAGTTTTAGATATTTTGCTGCCATTTTAAAGTCAACAAATAATTCAAATACCTTATAGTTATCTTGTGTGAAAAGATGCATATAAAGGTAAACTCTTGTTCTTTCTGCTTTTAAGCCAGTTTTGAGGTCATCTGCATCCTTTACAGAATTTGGACAATATATATTCCCCTCTATTTTACCTCACAACGCTGCTTTTAGTGGGATTCTTTCTTAATAAAAAAGCTATCAAAACCAAAATCTCCCTACAGAATTAACGTTACTCCTTAAAGATATATTTTCAACTTGAAATCTAGTCAATTGAAAAGAATTAAGAATTTTCATCTGCCTGTGAGGCTTATTCCCATTTTTCTCATTTTTCAGATTACATTCTTTCATCTCCCCCTCCCCCATTCCCCCAACCCCTAAACAAACAATAGAGAAATTCTACAAGGAGAAAAATAGCAACTAGTTACACAAAGCGATGCATAAAGGGCAAGAAAACAGAAAAATATTTTATCCTTCAGCTTTCTTAACTGATAATATTAAACATTTCCAGAAATTCCCATGGCTTTAAAGCTCATTTCATTGTTGCCCTCGGGCAACACATGAATCAATTTTTCACTATGGAAGCATTACATTCCTTTGTCAACTCACAGAGACAGTCTGGAGCACAGAAGCAAATCTGACTTGTGTGACCTATGCAAAGGTATGTTGACTTACAGTCACTGACTTCAGCTGCTTCATGCTTAGCATGTCAAGCACATGAATGAGTGTTCACAAGCTTATAAATTCCAGAGATACAGGAGACAAAAGGGCACTTAGAAATAAAATTTCTCCACATAAAGGACAAAAGTTTTCAAAATATCTAATCAGTAGCAACCTGCAAGTAAAATCAGCAGTCCTAAAGTTTTATATTGATAACCCCACATTCAGGTTCATAATCACACTTCCCCAAAAGCTATTTATCCCCTTATGCTAAGGACTCCTTTCCTAACTTAACCTTCTATTAACTTCCATAGGCAACACCACTTACTTGGGCTCTACCAAATGAAATGGAGATGGATTAAAATCACAGGGCTCCTTCTCTTTCCTAAAGATCAAAACTGTCCTAAAAAGCCTACCCTGTCTAGGAAATTCCTGTCACCACTGATAAGAGAGGGTTTCTCAAAGGTACAAGAGAAATCTATAGCCACAGGCACCTGCAACTCAGCAGTTTTTCAACAGTTCAGAAATTTGCACTCTATCCTCATTACTTTTTTTTTAATTACGCACCTAGTCTGTAAAAAAACAACAAAACAGTTCACAGCACATCACACCACCTGCATACCTTAAATTTGTTTCGTTGGTTATCTGGGACAGTTTCTTTATCTGGACAGCTACAACAGCTACCCATGACTTCTTTAGAAGACCATCTGATCTCTAAAGGGAAAAAAAAAAAACAACAAAATGATCATTTAATTGAAGTAACATCTACAAACAACCCAATACAAATTACTCTGACATACAGTTCTTCATGATGAATCTTCCAGTCACATGTAATAAAAAAATCAACGTAGATACTACAAATATGATAGTTAATTTGGATGTGACAGTAAGGAGTGGCAACACTGAGCTGTTAAAAGTCCTACCAATAACTCAGCTTGAGGTTACTACCAAACAGACTCATTGATTTGTCAACTTAATTCCCATGGTAGCAGCTTGGGGGAAAACAAAACCCAACCACTTATTGTGTGAGATTTTCATCTCCTAAACCAGGCTTTTACACAAATGAGCACTCCCTGGCTCAGGAGCACCGCACTGGCAACACCCCCAGAAGCCCTGGGCTGTACCAGGTTACCAGGCACAGGCAACACAAAGAACCTATATGGCAATCCTGAAAGGCTGCCCTGCCTTTGGCAGCTCCAGGGTGGAGTGGAGGCATTCCAGGCCTGCAGGCAGCCCTGTGCTGGCAGCCAAGCAGTGAGGCTCTGTGCTTCCAATTTTGAATACTTCCCATATAGCAGTGTATATCAAACTATGTAATCAAAGACAAGGGAAGCAAAAACCCCCACATTCAACACAAATATTTTATAACTTGGGTGTTTTTTATTTCTATTAAATTCCATTTGGATTACATTGTGTTACATATTCATTTTAAAACAGCAAAATAATCAAGTAACACTGAACAGTATGGCTAAAGTAATGAAACAAAAAAGAAATCTTGATATTTTTAGTATTTTCGTTTAAATATTTTTGTGTGTATGGCAAAACTTTCACAAAACAATATGATAAAATGTTCACAGAATCAAGTCTCGCAACCTGCTGGTTCACCCTCACAACCATGCAAAAGGGGCTAAGTCTCCTATTTCTTAAACACAAGAAAGTCTGACAAAAGAAAACCCATTTACATTATCTTTATATTGGATAAGAACTAAAATTTTCACTACACAAATGAAAACCAGGGCAAACTCCTGGAAGAGAGCTATGAAGTCAACAAGAGATACAACATCAGAAATCAAGAAGAAAGAAGGCACAATGGGCTGATAAGTTTTCCTGACTAGAGGGAAAAAATCCAATGTCATCTTAAGAAAACGGTGAGTTGGTTTCTAGACAGGCATTGGTATTAGCATGCAGCAGTAGTATCCATGTAGCACTTCAGTCTGTTAAAGGATAAGATACAAAGAATACAATGAAGAGCAGCTAACTCTTCCACTTTTTTTGATCAGAAAAGTAACTCCAAAGAGTTACTCCTACTCTAGAGAATGTATAAATCAGCCACCAAGAATCCCCTGCAGAGGTAACAACACTGCTCCTATTAATCCAGTCATAAAGAGGCAAAAATACCAGACACCTAACCAAAATCATGGATTCTTTAATGTCATTTCTGGCCATAACATGAAAACATGCATTATATTGACAAAGATTTTTTTTTGCCTCCAACTCAAAATGAAACTGGGGGTTGCTTGTTTGCTTCTACTGCTCCAGAGAGAACCTATGATACACAGAACTTTTTCTATTATTAT
Organism: Cettia cetti; assembly: GCA_013401135.1. Lineage (NCBI taxonomy): Eukaryota > Metazoa > Chordata > Aves > Passeriformes > Sylviidae > Cettia > Cettia cetti. Next base: position 40 of record VZUI01088598.1, on the reverse strand, counting down.
TATTATTATTATTATTATTATTATTATTATTATTATTATT